>ML272631.1:321-46749 GCA_005239495.1 Nicotiana undulata | reverse complement strand
GGGGGGGGGGGGGGACTTTTATATATATCTTTGTGGGTATCAGGTAGAAATCATGCCTATAGGATTGTTGTGATTATTTATATGCATTAGAAACCATGTCTATAGGACTTGTCTCATTCTTTTAAATCCTGAATTTTCACATTTTTGCATCCTAGAAATCCTGTTTCTAGATCAATTACCAATCCTGCATTAATAATCATGTCTTCAAAACCTCTATGTGAACAATAGAAATCCTGTTTCTAGGTCATTTACCAATCCCGCAATAATAATCATGTTCTCAAACCGTCATGTATGCATTAGAAATCATGTTTTTAGGATCTTTTTTCGCACTCGCTTGGCAATTAATTGACACCTTTATTCGCTTAGATATCATGCCTATAGGAAAAACATATAAAAAATTAGTTTCATCACTTAGCCGTCATGCCTATAAGGAATGAGTATAAAAACAGTTTTTTTAGTTAAATTTATATTCTATTGATACTCAAAAAATATTACAATTGAGTCCTAGTAGTAGATTTGACTCACTACTACCTCTATACATCATTCATACTATGACAAGGAATAGGAAAGTATCTAATCTCTATCAATATGCTGACTTCCTAATTCTATCTATATACTTCATTGGATCCAGTTTAATTTGCTCAATGTCTTCTTCCATTTCTTGTTATGCTGCCCTCGAACATGTAGACGCAGTACTATTTCTTTGCATATTTGTTGCTCATCATATTTGCTATCCTCAAATCTTCCTCGATTTCTTTCTCTCCAGATCAGTGCTACTACCATTGCAAAGACGCAACATGTAATAGCATTCATGCCTGTCCTGCTTTTTACCATTTTGCTTATCCATTTCACTTCATCTTCCCAATCACCTATGTTCCGATTATACCCCAGCCATAGGCATAGTTTGGCCCATAAACTCTTTGTTTTCGCACATTCAAAGAATAAGTGACTGACAGTTTCCATACTCTGCCTGCAGAATATGCAATCACTTGGTACAGAAATGCCAAACTTCATCAGTCTATCAACTGTTGCTAGCCTCTTCTGCACTGCAAGACATAGAATGAATTTATATCTCGGATGTACACTTGACTACATCATTAATCCTCTCCACTCGACCTTGCAATATTCTGGAATCATCTTCAGATATAGCTGTTTGATTTGAAACTTCCCATTCTTGCACAAGCTATTTAGTCTTTCTTGCATAGTCCCTTGAAGTTGTTGCTGCTGCATTACCCCCTCCCCGCTATCTATTATCTTCCTAATAACCCAAGTTGTTGTCTTAGGAATTGGCATGGTCTCCAGATCATTCTTCTTTATAAAAAAACTATGAAAGTATAAAAACAGTTTCAACACTTAGAGATCATGCTTTTAGTGATAAATACGTAAAATCAGTTTAACACTTGTGATCATTTTCAGCACCTAGAAAGCATGCATATAGGGTCTAAAAGATAAAAAAATTGTCTGTCAATCACTAGTTTATAAAATTACGATATGATTAACGTTTAGATACTATGTCTATATGATTCTGCCCGGTTATCACCTAGGCAAGCATGTAGGATATTTAAAGTTCTGAAGTTAAAATTGTGTTTGTATGACTGCTTATAAGTGTGCCCAGATTCAGTAAGTAATAAAAATCAGTAGGCAAACTGTAGGTGCTCACTGCCTCGCCTTAATGAAAATGCTGCATATTCTGTTTTGTGCTCATCTAGACATCCTGCTATAGGACCTTTAAATCATTTAAACTAATTTGTCTGAATAGGCGTGCAATTGTTTGCTTATTTGTGGAGGTAAATGTGAGCCCTTAACTGCTCTTTATGTTACAGTCCAATTTTCCATAGTAAACAAGGAGTACACTAATGATTTTATTATTTGGCATGACCGATTGGGCCATCCCGGTTATAACATGATGCGCAAAATAATTGAGAATTTATATGGTCATTCATTGAAGAATCATCAGATTCTTCAAACTAAAGAATTCTCTTGTGATGCATGTTCTCAAGGAAGACTGATTATTAGACCATCAGTAATCAAAGTTGGAGTTGAATCTCCGACATTTTTGGAACATATACAGGGTGATATATGTGGGCCCATACACCCTTCATGTGGACCATTCAGATATTATATGGTTTTGATAGATGCATCTACAAGATGGTCACACGTGTGCTTGTTATCAACCCGCAATTTGGCCTTTGCGAGGTTACTAGCTCAATTAATAAGATTAAAAGCACAGTTTCTAGGTTATGCAATTAAAAACTTCGTCTTGATAATGCTGGTGAATTTACGTCCCATGCCTTAATGATTATTGCATATCAACTGGGATAACAATTGAGCACCCAGTTGCTCATGTTCATACTCAAAATGGCCTAGCGGAATCATTGATCAAACGCCTCCAATTAATTGCTAGACCAGTGCTTATGAGAACAAAACTTCCCATATTCGGCATGGGGCCATGCTATTTTGCATGCAGCAGCTCTTGTGCGGATCAGACCCACAAATTATCATAAAGTCTCCCCAATACAATTGGCTTTTGGTCAGGAGCCAAATATTTCCCATCTTAGAATATTTGGATGTGCAGTATATGTTCCAATTTCTCCACCACAACGCACAAAGATGGGACCCCAAAGAAGATTGGGGATATATGTTTGGTATGAATCTCCTTCTATTATAAAATATTTGGAACCTACAGCTGGAGATTTATTTACGGCAAGGTTTGCTTATTGTCATTTTGATGAGTATACCCAATATTAGGGGGACAAAATAAGCATTTGCAAAAGATAGATTGGAATGAATTATCACTGTCTCATTTAGATCCTTGAACAAATCAATGTGAACACAAGGTTCAAAAGATAAATTATTTGCAAAATATGCAAATCAATTGCCTGATGCATTCACTAACCTACCAAGGATGACTAAGTCACATATTCCAGCTGCTAATGCTCCTACTCGAATTGATGTATCGGTTGGACAATCTATAAATGCAAATGAGTCTAAGCCACGCTTGAAACGTGGTAGACTAATTGGTTCCAAAGATAAAAAATCCTCAAAAGCGAAAAGGAGCAAATGATCTAGGAGATCATAATATGGAGGTAATTGCTCAAAAAGAGCCCTGTGACATAACAAATGATAAGACCTTAGAGGAGGTCCAGGTACCTGAAAATAATCCGAATAAAGAGACCTCAATAAGTTATGTCTCTACGGGAAAAAGGTGGAATCGAAATAATATTATTGTCGACAATATTTTTGCTTATAATGTTGCTGTTGAAATAATGCAACAAGATGAGGATCTTGAACATCTTGAACCAAGATCTGTTGATGAATGTAGACAAAGAAATGATTGGCCAAAATGGAAAGACGCTATCCAGGCAAAATTAGCATCACTTGAAAAACGTGAAGTATTCAGACCTATAGTCCGAACACCTGAAGAAATAAAGCCAGTGGGATACAAATGAGTTTTTGTGCGAAAACGAAATGATAAAAATGAAGTTGTTAGATATAAAGCACGACTTGTGGCACAAGGATTTTCGTAAAGACCTGGCATTGATTATATGGAGACATATTCTCCTGTGGTGGATGCAACCACTTTCAGGTATCTTATAAATTTGGCAGTCCATGAAAAACTTGGTATGCGTCTAATGGATGTTGTCAATGCCTATTTGTATGGCACATTAGACAACTAAATTTATATGAAAATACCTAAAGGGATTAAAGTTCCTGAAACTACTAAACGTTTTTGGGAAACTTGTTCAATAAAGCTTCAAAAATCCTTATACGGATTGAAACAATCAGGGCGAATGTGGTATAATCGCCTGAGTGAGTATTTGCTGAAAAAAAGGAATAATAATGATCCAGTCCTTGTGTATATATAAGAAGGTATGAATCTGAATTTGTTATAATCGTTGGGTATGTTGATGATCTAAATATGTCACAGCTCAAAGTCTAACCATGGTCGTGATGGCGCCTATCGTGTTACAAGGCAAGCCTACTTCCCAAAATATTACTACTAAACCGATTATAAGAAATCAATAAAACATTTCAACATTTAAATTTTTCATAAACTAAATCAACTCTAAATATAATATAGAAAAATACGGAAACGAGCCCCAAACATCGGGGTGTCACTAAGTCATGAGCGTCAAAAACTATAAACTAAGATATATAAATTGTCTAATTGTCCAAAAGAAGAAATGACAAGAGGAGTAACAAGGTCCCGCGGACACTAGTAGCTATCTTGCAATCTCCACAGATAGCCGGCCTGAACTCAATTATCGCCGCGCTGTAACTCACCTGGATCTGCACATAAAGTGCAGGGTGTAGTATGAGTACAACCGACTCAGTAGTAACAGAAATAACTAAGAAACTGAGCAATAGTGACGATCTAAGCAAAACAGACCAATTATTTATTTTTCACAATTTAAAAATAATAGGAATAAATAGGTAAATTCCATAACTCATTAAATGCCACAAAGAAATTTAACACATAAATGCAGCAACAACAAAAGTAAATGCAACCTCACAACAATGTCACTCCATCACTCGTCACTCGCACTCAGCCCTCAACACTCAATACACTCAACACTCTGCGCTCACTGGGGGTGTGTACAGACTCCGAAGGGGCTCCAAAGCCCAAGCTCTAAGCACGGACAACTCACGTGCCATAATATCAATACCTGGATCCGCACGGTCAGCTCACATGCTACGCGGACAACTCACGTACTATGATATCAATACCTGAACCCGCACGGTCAGTTCACGCACTATGGTATTAATATCCTCACAACCAGGACCTCGGCCTCACTCAATCATGTACCTCACTAGCCTCACCACCATCAATAAATAAGGGGACACAACCTACATCAAGTATCACATCATATTAGAAAGTAATAGAGATTGAGGTAACCATGTACAATAATTTCTATGACTGAGTACAAATAATGTGAGCATGAATAAATCCTAAGCATGATCTCTAACACGAAGGCAGACACGTTCAACAACAAGTAACTACGTAAACACAGATGATGGTTATTAGGCCTCAAGCCTCACGGGACGGACCAAGTCTCAATCCCTCGAGGTGTACACCCACACGCCCATCACATAGCGTGAGTATCACCTCCAAACAATCACATATATCACTTTCTCCGGGTTTATACCCTCAAAGCCAGAGTTATAACTATTACTTACCTTAACAACGTAAAATCCTACTCCGGGATGCCCTCGTCTCTGGACTCAGTCTCCAAAAACTCAAAATCTAACCAAAACCATAATACTACTATCAACATAATCTAAAGAATCGAATTCCACAATAAAAACTACGAAATATGCCAAAAATCCGAAATCTGCCAAAACCCGGCCCCCGGTCCCCCGTCTCAAAATTTGTCAACAATGGCAGAATCAAAACCCTCGTCCAGTTTTGAGTCTAACCATATAAAAATTATCAAAATCGGACTCCGTTTGGTCCCTCAAATCCTCACTTAAAACTCTCAAAAACTCAAACTCTAATTCCCTCAATTTCACTTTTAAATAATCAATCAAATCCCAAAAATGAAGACGGATTACTGAAATATAACCAAAATCGAGTATAGAACACTTACCCCAATCCATATGGTGAAAATCGCCTCCAAAATTGCCCAAATTCGAGCTCCCCAACTCAAAATATGACCGAATGAACAAACCATTATTTTATATATTTTTCTACCAGCTATTCTACCTCGTTTCTCATACCAAACAATCCCGAAACTCACCTTTTATGCCTCCAACGAATTCCTTGTGAAATTCTAGTCAAGTTAGTCTTTTGAACCACTCAATTTGACCTTATAATGAATGGGATATGTTGGTTTCAATATTTGCAAATAGTGCAGATTTTTAAATACGCCGTCAGTGGTAATTTCGTAATTAATTTAAAAAATCTAGCAATCTAATTCTTAGTAAATTAACCATAAAATTCTTATACAATGTCCAAATTCGACGATTCTTTTTGCTACGGGTCCATAATTACGATACAGATCTAATGCTTCAATCAAAAAAGAAATCGGAACTCATTTGTTCAATATGATATCATTTATGCTTGAAGAACGATGTCGAAACATAAGAAAAACTAGCACAACACAACTCAAACCTATCTGAAACTCACCCGAGGCCCTCAGGACCTCAACCAATAATTCTAACAAGTCATATATATTACGCTAACATAGTCAAACCTCCGGAACACCCAAAACAACACCAATACACCAAATCAACCTCGGATTCAAGCCTAAGAACTTCTAAACTTCCAAAATTCGTCAACGACGCCGAAACCTATCGACCCACGTCCGAATGACCTCAAATTTTGCACACACACATGACAAATGACACTACAAACCTACTGCAACTTCCGAAATTCCAATCCGACCCCGATACCTAATTTTCCACTGTCGACCAAAATCGTCAAATTTTCAACTTTCGCCAATTCAAGCCTAATTCTACCACGGACCTCCAAATTATATTCCGGACACACTCCGAAGTCTAAAATAACCCAATGAAGCTAACCACATCATAAAAATCCAAATTCTAATTGCTTTACTAAAAAGTCAAACCTTTTAAATTTAGAGCTTCTAGCCGAGACCATTCTCCCAAATAAATTCCGGATAATCTGAAATACCAAAACTGACGATTCACATAAGTCATAAGCATCATAAGGAGCTACTCATGCCCTTAAACAACCGAGCAAAGTAAAATTGCTCAAAATGACCGGTCAGATCGTTACAAAATATCATTAGAACTCATGGGAAATGTAACGACTCGACCGGTCGTTTTGCGTATTAGGACCGCGTTCCCCTAAATAAGACTTCTCATAAAGTCATATGATGATTTATGACCTGCAGGGATGGGTGGTTCGGGATTCGGAAGTGTTTAGAGTGATAAAGGAACACTTGGTTCCTTAAGGTTGGCCTTTAAGGCCAAATTTGACTTCAGTCAACATTTTGAGTAAACAACCTCGAAATCGAGTTTTGATGATTCCGGTAGCTTTGTATGATGCTTTCGGACTTGGGCGTATGTTCGGAATGGGGTTTGGATGACCCGGGAGCGTTTCAGAGCCAAATAGTGAAATATGATTCCTTAAGTTTAAGAATTTAGGTGTGGAACGTGTTTTTGTGTTATCGAGGTCCGAACGGAATTTCAAAATCGGGAAAGTTCCGTTATGTCATTTATGACTTGCCTGCAAAATTTGGTATCATTTCGAGTAGTATAGGTCGGTTCGGCGCATTGAAAGCAAATTCTAGAACATTAAGTTCAAAGTTTGATTCAATTTGGTTTTGGGGTCGAATTCTTAGTTTCGTTGTTGTTTTCACGTTCCGAAAATTCGAGCGAGTTCGTACCATGAATACAGACTTTCCCGGGCCTTTGGACGGGTGTCCCGAGGGGATCGGGTGAGTTTCGGACCCCTCAGAGTTAAATTTAAAACACCAGATTTTTCACTGACTTGTTTTCTTCTGTGAGATCGCATTAATCGCACAGAAGAGTTGGAAGGGGTGGGGAAATGCCCTGTGCGATCACGTGGGCCTGTGTGCGTTCGCACAAGGGTGATTTATGTCCTGGCCCAATTTTGTTCTCCGCGTTCGCACCCCCTCCCCCGCAATCGCACAGGCCTGGCCCAGTTTGCTCTCCGCGATCGCACGTACCCCTCTGCGGTCGCACAGTAGGCTCTCAGGGTCCTTGACCAGTTGACTTCCGCGATTGCACTGCTCCAGCTGCGATCGCACACAAGGAGCAGCTGGGCAGTGTTAGTTTTAAACGGGACTTAGTCCCATTTTAGCCATTTTTCTTCACTTGGGGCGATTTTGGGAGCTTTCAAAGAGGAGATTTCACCTACAAACTGAGAGGTAAGTGATTCCCACTATAATTTAAGTTAAATACTTGAATATTTAGGTAGATTAACACACGAATTAGTGAAAAATCATGTGTCAGAGTAAAAACCTAGGTTTTATGAAAACTTGGGGAATTATTGATGAAACTATATATTAATGATCCTTAGGTTATGGGTAATTGATTCCTTCAAAAATTTCCGGAATCTGAGCATGTGGGCCCGGGGGTGTATTTTAGGAATTTTCAAGTAAGGTGAAATAACTAAGTAAATAGGAGAATTCCATACTTTTGAGTATAAATTGATATATTTATGTAACATTTGGCTAGTTTCGAGTCCTTGGGTGACGAGTTCGGAGTTTCGGGCGCTTTCTTCACCCGGGGAGTAGGTTCGACACGAGGTGAGTCTCCTTTCTAATCTTGTAAGAGGGAATTGTCCCATAGATATTAAAAATGATTGCTTGTCCTTATTTGCGGGGGCTACGCACGCACGAAGTGACGAGAGTCCGTGCGTAGCTACTATCATGCCTTGTCGGGTAGTTTAGGACTCACCAACATGCTTTATGTTTTGTATCCGCGATCTTGTATGTGGACTAGGTAGTTTAATATCCTGGGAATTTGCATATATGAAGCCCTATGAGGTTATGTTTCGAAATTGGTATTATTGAACCCCTTTATGCTGAAAGGACCCCTGTTAATTATCTGAATTCCCTGAGGATTATGTATATGTATACGGGAACCCAAGTCGCATGAATGATTCGTGAGCGGGCAACCCTATTATTACGATAACCGCGTCACATGTTCGATTCGCGAGCGGGGCAGATAGATGCATCTATGGTTCGGGCCATTTGACCCTCGGCAGTGCACATTTACTTTTCACGTCGTATTGGCCATACGTTCACGGTCTGTTATATGTTTGATAGATTATGGGAAGCACTGTAATTGAACAGTTGATTTTGGGAAAGAGAGAGGGTTAAACAGCTTGTATACCATGGAAAGAGGTGGTGCGAGGGTACTAGAGAATGATATTTGATGCTCATTTATTTATTACTGTTCATTTCTGCTATTATTGTTTCACTTGTATATACATATTTCATATTGTTTGACCCTAGTAAGTATCAAGTCGACCTCTCGTCACTACTTCTTCGAGATTAGACTGGATATTCACTGGGTACATATTTGTTTATGTACTCATGCTACGCTTCTGTACTTAATTATATAGGTTCTGAGGCGGGTGCATCTGGTTATCAGACCGTAGCTGGATTCTGATTTTAGTTGGACCCGACTTCACGGTGAGCTGCTTCCCCTAACGATCCTCGACAGCACCATGGAGCTTCTTTTGCTTATTTCCCGTCTATTTCTTTTAGACAGTGGGACTGTATATTATATCTTTTGTATATTCTGTTAGTATGCCCGTAGGACTTGTGACACTAGTTCCTGGCACACACGTGGTAGTTATTATGGATTACGGAACTGTATATATCATGACCCACGCCTAATTATGATTGCTTTTGGCTAAAACCAGTTAATTATTCTTTTAGGAAATGTTTTGAACTTTAAAAAGTTGGTTTATGTTGAAATGTTTAATCAAATAAGAAGGAATCCTTGGTAAATTGAGTGTTGGCTTGCCTGACCCCGCTGTCGGGCGCCATCACGGCCTGAATTAGGATTTTGGGTCGTGACAACATGGTATCAGAGCTCTAGGTTCACATAGGTCTCACAAGTCACGGGAAAACCTAATAGAGTCTTGCGGATCGATACGGAGATGTCATTATTTATCTTCGGGAGGCTATAGGGTGTTAGGAAACCTCTCTTCATTCATATTCTATTGTGCAGTCGATGGTTTACTAAATCTCATTCTTCTATTCTCTCACAGATGGTGAGAACTCGCGCGGCTGATGTTCCAGACCCAGGAGATGCCGTTACCCCCGCCACCCGAGGCCGTGGCAGAGGCCGGGGGAGGGCACCGGCCCGAGGTAGGGGACCAGGGAATCCCAGAACTATCCCAGTTGCACCACCACCAGAGGATCCTATCATAGAGGAGCAGGACGAGGTGCCTCCAACAGATCCTGCTCCAGTTGACTTCATGATGGCGTCAGGCTTCCAGGAGGTCATGGGCCGTAAGATGAGATTTATGGACACTATGTCTCAGGCTGGTTTATTTCCAGCAGATCCTGCCACTTCTCAGGCGGGAGGGGGATTCCAGACCCCTACTGCCCAGGCTATAGGTCAGACAGCAAAATTACATCATACCCCAGGTACACTGCATGTGGGAGGGGTCCAGCCAGTAGCAGCAGCACCTGAGCTTAGACCAGCTGTGGACGACGATCCGCAGAAGCTATTGGATAGATGGACTAGATTGCACCCTCTGGTCTTTGGGGGTGAGAGAGGCGAGGATGCCCAAGACTTCAATGATAGGTACAGGGACAAACTGCACAATATGAGGATATTGGAGTCCCATAGAGTTTACTTCACTACTTTTCATCTGGAGGACAGGGTCCGCAGATGGTGGCAGTCCTATATTCTTGGCAGACCGGCATGTTCTCCTTCTGTCACCTAGGAGCAGTTTACTCGGATGTTCCTGGATAGGTATATACCACCCTCTGAGAGGGAAGAGCTGCGGTACCAGTTTGAGCAGCTAGAGCAGGGCCAGATGTCAGTGACGAATTATGAGGCTAGATTTTCAGAGTTATCTCACCATGCGCTCATGATACTACCTACAGAGGCTGAGAGAGAGGGCCAACATGGCCTGAGAGGTGGAGATGGGGACTCCTTATCAGCTGGTAGTGGATATTGCTCATAGGATCGAGAGTTATCGGCCGAGGATCAGAGAGCCGGTGTAGCAGGATAAGAGAGCCAGATTCTCCGGTGATTTCAGAGGCGCCCCAGCTAGGGGCAGAGGTCAGTTTGGCAGGGGCCAGCCCAGCAGGCCCCCATATTCAGCACCACCACCACCTCCTCGTGGTTCCCTAGTGAGGCCTTACTTCAGTGCTATGTCAGAGGGTTCCCACCGTCCCCCAGTTGTCCAGGGTTCTTCTTCAAGGCAGCAGGCCATGCCACCGGTGAGATGTTATGAGTGCGGGGATTCCGGACATATCAGGATGACTTGTCCCAGGTTTCGGGGCAAGGCAGTACAGCAAGGTTATCAGCCTATGAGTCCAGCACCAGCAGCCCGGCCACCTAGAGGTGGAGGACAGACTGGCAGGGGTCGTCCTAGAGGTGGAGTCCAGTCAGGGGGAGGTCAGTACGCTCTTGTTCACTCCGGTGGAGCTCAGTCTTTCGGTGCTCCAGCTAGATTCTATGCCATTCCGGCCAGATCAGATGCAGTGGCCTCAGACGCTGTGATCACAGGTATTATTTCAGTATGTGGTAGAGAGGCTTCAGTATTATTTGATCTAGGATCCACCTATTCATATGTTTCATCCTTATTTTCTCATTTCCTAGATGTTCCTCGTGAGTCCTTGGGTTCACCTATATATGTGTCCACTCTTGTGGGCGATTCTGTGGTGGTAGACCAGGTTTACTGGTCCTGTGTGGTTACATTCTGTGGATTCGAGTCCAGAGCGGACCTTTTATTGCTCGACATGGTTGATTTTGAGGTTATTCTAGGCATGGATTGGCTATCTCCTTATCATGTCGTGCTAGATTGCCATGCCAAGACAGTTACTTTAGCCATGCCCTTGTCACCTAGGCTGGAGTGGAGAGGTTCCTTAGTTAGTGCAGCCAGCCGGGTTATTTCATTCCTGAAGGCTCGACATATGGCCGGGAAGGGTTGTCTGGCCTACCATGCTTATGTGCGGGACACCACCGCCGAGTCTCCGACGATCGATTCAGTGCCTGTTGTTTGAGAGTTTGTTGATGTATTTTCTTCAGACCTTCCGGCATGCCTACGGATCGTGATATTGATTTTTGTATTGATGTAGCTCCAGGAACTCAACCTATTTCCATTCCCCCGTACCGTATGGCTCCGAAGGAGTTGAAGGAACATCTTGAGGAGTTGTTAGCTAAGGGGTTTATCAGACCGAGTGTATCGTCGTGGGGTGCTCCAGTCCTATTTGTGTAGAAGAAGGATGGGTCTATGCGGATGTGTATTGATTACTGCCAGTTGAACAAGGTCACCATTAAGAACAAGTATCCTTTACCGCGCATCGATGATTTGTTTGACCAGTTGCAGGGTGCTAGGGTGTTTTCTAAGATTGATATGAGATCGGGGTACCACCAGTTGAAGATTCGGGCCTCGGATGTTCCGAAGACTGCTTTTCGTACAAGATATGGCCATTATGAGTTCCTAGTAATTTCCTTTGGCTTGACTAATGCCCCAGCAACATTTATGGACTTGATGAACAGGGTGTTCAGGCCGCATATTGATTCCTTTGTCATTGTCTTTATTGATGACATTTTGATTTACTCACGTAGCCTGGGGGAGCACGAGCATCATTTGAGAGTTGTGCTCCAGACCTTGCGAGAACAGAAGCTATATGCTAAGTTCTCCAAGTGTGAGTTTTGGTTGGATTCCGTGGCATTCTTGGGACACGTGGTATCCAGATAGGGTATACAAGGTTATCATAAGAAGATTGAGGCAGTTCAGAGTTGGCCGCGTCCTACTTCAGCTACAGAGATCAGGAGCATTTTGGGCCTTGCAGGATATTATCATCGATTTGTGGAGGGGTTCTCTTCTATTGCAGCTCCTTTGACTAGATTGACTAAGAAGAATGCCCCGTTCTGATGGTTCGATGAGTGTGAGGCAAGCTTTCAGAAGCTCAAGACAGCATTGACCTCAGAACCAGTTCTAGTATTGCCTTCCGATTTTGGGATGTATACGGTATATTGTGACGCTTCACGCGTTGGCTTGGGGTGTGTGTTGATGCAGGAAGGGAGAGTTATTGCTTATGCTTCGTGCCAACTGAAGGTTCATGAGAAGAATTATCCTGTGCACGATTTGGAGTTGGCGGCGATTGTTCACGCTCTTAAGATTTGGAGGCACTATTTGTATGGGGTGTTCTGTGAGGTTTATACGGATCACCGCAGCTTACAACACTTGTTCAAACAGAGGGATCTTAATTTAAGGCGGCGCAGATGGCTTGAGTTGCTGAAGGATTATGACATCACCATTCTTTATCATCCGGGCAAGGCGAATGTGGTAGCATATGCTTTGAGAAGGAAGGCGGAGAGTATGGGTAGCTTGGATTATATTGTAGTAGAGGAGAGATCTCTAGCCTTGGAAATTCAGTCCTTGGCTAATCGCCTGGTAAGATTATACCTTTCAAAGCCTCGTCGAGTTCTAGCACATGTGGTTGCTCAGTGTTCGTTATTGGGTGAAATTAAGGCTCGTCAGTTTGATGATCCGTGCTTGGTAGAGATTCAGGAGACAGTGGTTCAGAGTGGTGCCAAGTAGGTTACTATTGGCGAGGATGGTGTTTTGAGACTTCAGGGCCGTTTATGTGTTCCTAATGTTGATGGCCTGAAAGAGAGGATTCTAGAGGAGGCACACAGTTCTCGGTATTCTGTTCATTTTGGGGCTACGAAGATGTATCGTGATTTGAAGCAGCATTTTTGGTGGAGGCGGATGAAGAAGGATATAGTGGAGTATGTGGCTAGGTGTATTAATTGCTAGCAGGTGAAGTATGAGCACCAGAGGCCTACTTCAGCAGATGCCCATTCCTGAGTGGAAGTGGGAGCGCATCACTATGGACTTCGTGGTTGGGTTGCCTCGGACTTTGCGGAAGGTTGACGCGGTTTGGGTCATTGTGTATAGATTTACCAAATTGGCGCATTTCATTCCAGTGGCTACTACTTATACTTTTGAGAGGTTGGCCCAGATCTACATTCAAGAGATAGTCCGATTGCACGCTGTACCGGTGTCCATTATATGAGATCGAGGTCCTCAGCTCACCTTGCACTTCTGGAGAGCATTGCATAGTGAGATGGGTACCCAGATAGATCTCAGCACAGCATTCCACCCTCAGACTGATGGTCAGTCGGAGCGTACAGTTCAAATATTGGAGGACATGCTCAGGGCATGTGTGATTGACTTCGGAGGTCAGTGGGACCAGTTCCTGCCTTTGGCCGAGTTTGCTTACAATAATAGTTATCAGTCCAGCATCGAGATGGCTCCATTTGAGGCTTTGTATGGTCGGCGATGTCGTTCTCCTATCGAGTGGTTTGAGCCTGGCGAGGCTAAGTTATATGGCACCAACCTAAGATGCTTTGGAGAAAGTGAAGTTGATTCAAGAAAGGCTCCGCACATCACAGTCTAGACAGAAGAGTTACACGGATCAGAAGGCGCGTGATGTATCATTTATGGAGGGAGATAAGGTTCTGTTGAAAGTCTCGCCAATGAAGGGTATTATGAGGTTCGGGAAGAAGGGCAAGATGCGCCCGAGGTTTATAGGTCCTTTCGAGGTATTGAGGCGAGTTGGAGAGGTTGCTTATGAGCTTGCTTTACCTCCCAGTTTATCAGGAGTTCATCCGGTCTTTCATGTATCCATGCTCCGGAGGTACCACGCCGACTTCTCTCACGTGGTTGATTTCAGCACTATTCAGTTGGATGAGAAGTTGGGCTACGAGGAGGAGCCAGTTGCTATCATTGATAGGCAGGATCGCCAATTGAGATCCAAGAGAGTTTCTGCCGTAAAGGTCCAGTGGAGGGGCCAGTCAGTCGAGGAGGAGACTTGGGAGTCCGAGGAGGACATGCGGAGCAAATATCCACATTTATTCAGCACTTCAGGTATGATTCTAGACCCGTTCGAGGACGAATGTTCGTTTAAGAGGTGGAGAATGTAACGACCCGACCGGTCGTTTTGCATATTAGGACCCCGTTCCCCTAATTAAGACTTCCCATAGCGTCTTATGATGATTTATGACCTGCGTGGATGGGTGGTTCGAGATTCGGAAGTGTTTAGAGTGATAAAGGAACACTTGGTTTCTTAAGGTTGGCCTTTAAGGTCAAATTTGACTTCGGTCAACATTTTGAGTAAACGACCTCGGAATCGAGTTTCGACGGTTCTGGTAGCTTCGTATGATGATTTAGGACTTGGGTGTATGTTCGGAATGGGTTTTGGATGACCCGGGAGCGTTTAGGTGCCAAATAGTGAAATATGATTCCTTAAGTTTAAGAATTTAGGTGTGGAACATGTTTTGTGTTATCGAGGTCCGAATGGAATTCCAAAATCAGGAATAGTTCCGTTATGTCATTTATGACTTGCCTGCAAAATTTTGTATCATTCCGAGTAGTATAGGTCTATTCGGCGCATTGAAAGCGAATTCTAGAACTTTAAGTTCAAAGTTTGATTCAATTTGGTTTTGGGGTCGAATTCTTAGTTTCGTTGTTGTTTTCACGTTCCGAAAATTCAAGCGAGTTCGTACCATGAATACAGACTTTCCCGGGCCTTCGGACGGGGGTCCCGAGGGGATCGGGTGAGTTTCGGACCCCTCAGAGTTAAATTCAAAACACCAGATTTTTCACTGACTTGTTTTCTTCGGTGCGATCGCGGGTGCATTAATGCGATCGCATAGAAGAGTTGGCAGGGGTGGGGAAATGCCTTGTGAGATCGCATGGGCCTGTGTGCGTTCGCACAAAGGTGATTTATGGCCTGGGCCAATTTTGTTCTCCGTGTTCGCACCCCCTCCCCCGCAATCGCACAGGCCTGGCCCAGTTTGCTCTCCGCGATCGCACGTACCCCTCTGCGGTCACACAGTAGGCTCTCAAGGGCTTTGACCAGTTGACTTCCGCGATTGCACTGCTCCAGCTGCGATCGCACACAAGGAGCAGCTGGGCAGTGTTAGTTTTAAACGGGACTTAGTCACATTTTAGCAATTTTTCTTCACTTGGGGAGATTTTGGGAGCTTTCAAAGAGGAGATTTCACCTAGCAACTGAGAGGTAAGTTATTCCCACTATAGTTTAAGTTGAATACTTGAATTTTTAGGTAGATTAACACACGAATCAGTGGAAAATCATGGGTTAGAGTAAAAACCTAGGTTTTATGAAAACTTGGGGAATTACCGATGAATTTGCCATGGAATCACACAAAAACTATATATTAATGATCGTTAGGTTATGTGTAATTGATTCCTTCAAAAAATTCCGAAATCCGAGCATGTGGGCCCGGGGGTGTATTTTAGGATTTTTCAAGTAAGGTGAAATAACTAAGTAAATAGGAGAATTCCATACTTTTGAGTATAAATTGATATATTTATGTAATATTTGGCTAGTTTCTAGTCCTTGGGTGACGAGTTCGGAGTTTCGGGTGCTTTCTTGACCCTGGGAGTAGGTTCGACACGAGGTGAGTCTCCTTTCTAATCTTGTAAGAGGGAATTGTCCCCATAGATATTAAAAATGATTGCTTGTCCTTATTTGCGGGGGCTACGCACGCACGAAGTGACGACTGTCCGTGCGTAGCTACTATCATGCCTTGTCGGGTAGTTTAGGACTCACCAGCATGCTTTATGTGTTGTTTCCGCGATCTTGTATGTGGACCAGGTAGTTTAATATCCTGGGAATTTGCATATATGAAGGCCTATGAGGTTATGTTTCGAAATTGGTATTATTGAATCCCTTTTATGCTGAAAGGACCCCTATTAATTATGTGTATGTATACGGGAACCCGAGTCGCATGAATGATTCGCGAGCGGGCAGCCCTATTATTACGATAACCGCGTCGCATGTTTGATTCGCGAGCGAGGCAGATAGATGCATCTATGGTTCGGGTTGTTCGACCCTCGGCAGTGCACATTTACTTTTCATGTTGTATTGGTCGTACGTTCATGGTCCGTTATATGTTTGATAGATTATGGGAGCCCTGTAATTGAACTGTTGATTTTGGGAAAGAGAGGGTTAAACAACTTGTATACCATGGAAAGAGGTGGTGCGAGGGTACTAGAGAATGATATTTGATGCTCATTTCTTTATTACTGTTCATTTCTGCTATTATTGTTTCGCCTATATATAAATATTTCATATTGTTTGACCCTAGTAAGTATCAAGTCGACCTCTCGTCACTAATTCTTCGAGATTAGACTGGATACTCACTGCGTACATATTTTCTTATGTACTCATGCTACGCTTCTGTACTTAATTGTACAGGTTCTGAGGTGGGTGCATCTATTTATTAGACCGGAGCTGGATTCTGATTTTAGTTGGACCCGACTTCACGGTGAGCTGCTTCCCCTGACGATCCTCGGCAGCACCTGGAGCTTCTTTTGCTTATTTCCCGTCTATTTCGTTTAGACAGTGGGGCTGTATATTATATCTTTTGTATATTCTGTTAGTATGCCCGTAGGACTTGTGACACTAGTTCCTGGCACACACGTTGTAGTTATTATAGATTACGGAGTTGTATATATCATGACCCACGCCTAATTATGATTGCTTTTGGCTAAAACTGGTTAATTATACTTTTTGGAAATGTTTTGAGCTTTAAAAACTTGGTTTATGTTGAAATGTTTAATCAAATAAGAAGGAACCCTTGGTAAATTGAGTGTTGGCTTACCTGACCCCGCTGTCGGGCGCCATCACGGCCCGAATTAGGATTTTGGGTCGTGACAGGGAACTTCCAAACGCAGTAGACTGTTTGAAGAAAGAGTTTGAAATGAAAGATCTTAGAAAGACAAAAATTTGTCTTGGCCTACAAATTGAGCATATGAAAGATGGAATTTTTTTCCATCAATCAACTTACAATGAAAAGATCCTAAAGCATTTTTATATGGATAAAGCACATCAATCGAGTACCCCGATGGTTGTGAGATCACTTGATATAAATAAAGATCCATTCTGACCTCATGAAAATGATGAAGAGCTTCTTGGTGATGAAACTCCATATCTTAGTGCAATTGGGGCACTAATGTATCTTGCAAATAATACTCGACCATATATAACTTTTGCAGTAAGTGTATTAGAAAGAATTAGTTTCTTTCCAACGACAAGACACTGGAGTGGTGTTAAGAATATTTTTAGATACCTCCGAGGGACTATTGATATGGGATTATTTTATTCTTATGAATTCGATTCACAAATAATTGGTTATGCAGATGCATGTTATTTGTCTGACCCACATAAAGCCCAATCTCAAGCAGGCTATCTATTTACTTGTGGAGGTACAACTATTTCATAGCGTTCAACAAAACAAACTTTAGATCCTACATCTTCCAATCATGCAGAGACAATAGCTATTCATGAAGCTGGTCGAGAATGTGTATGGTTGAGATCAGTGACTTAACACATTCAACAACTGTGTGGTCTTTCTTTAAAAACGAAGATTCCAATGATATTGTATGAAGATAATGTTCCTTGCATAGCTCAAGTAAAAGGGGGATATATCAAAGGAGACATAACAAAGCGCATCTCACCAAAGTTCTTTTTCACGCATGATCTTCAACAAAATGGTGAGATAGATGTTCAACAAATTCGCTCAAGTGATAGTCTGGAAGATTTATTCACTAAGTCACTAAAAACATCAACATTTGAGAAGCTGAGACATAATATTGGAATGCATTGTCTCCGAGATATCAAATAAAGTTTTCATCATGGGGAGTATCGTACGCGATGTACACTTTTTCCCTTAACCAAGGTTTTGTCCCAAGTAAGTTTTCCTCGTAAGGCTTTTAATGAGGCAACACTCAATGTGTATTATAAGGTGTGCGTACTTTTTTTCCTTCACTGGACTTTTTCCCACTGGTTTTTTTTCTAGTAAGGTTTTAACAAGGCATATTATCTTTTAGATAGTCATCCAATGTAATAACACGGCTGGTCGTTCCGAGAGTTTTAGCCCTGTTCCTCTATTTCTACTTCTTTATGAGTTATTCAGCTTCATTATGTTGCACCGAGTCGGTTGGTTCGGGTCCATAGTGGTTTTGGAGTGTAATGAGACACTTAGTCTCTTAGTTAGAAGCTTAAGTTGGAAAACTCAACCGAAAGTTGACTTATGAGTAGACGACTTCGAATTGGGATTTTCATGGTTTTGTTAGCTTTGTTAGGTGATTTTGGACTTATGAGCGTGTTCAGAATGTAATTTGGGAGTCCGTGGTAGAATTAGGATTGAATTGGAGAAGTTGGAAATTTCGCGATTTCGGTCGGCAGTAGAATTTGGATATCGGGGTCGGAATGGAATAGATTTATGGTGTCATATGTGACTTGTGTGAAAAATTTGAGGTTATTCGGATGAGGTTTGATTGGTTTCAACGTCGCCAGCGGAACTTGGAGGTTTATAGGTTCTTAGGCTTGAATCCGAGGTTAATTTGGTATTTTGGTGTTGTTTTGTGTGGTTTAAAGGTTCAACTAAGTTCGAATGATGTTATGGGACTTGTTGGTATGGTTGATTGAGGTATCGAGGGTCTCGGGTGTGTTTCAGATGGTTAGCAGATGAGTTTAGTTGTTGAAAAGCTGCTGATGTTACTGGTGTTGGGTTTCTGATGTAGGGAAGTGCGGACCACACAAAATTGTCGTGGACCGCTGAGGAAATTTCGCCGGCCACGGAGGAGAGAGTATGGCCGCGGTGGATTTGTGTGGACCGCGGAGAGTGAGGTTCAGGGTCCGCGGCCACGACAGGAATTACATGAGCCGCGGTGAGGGTGTGCGGCCGCGACGGAATTTCGCCGACCGTGAAGTGGAAGTTCGGTGAGCACTATCCATACGTGGTTAAGGGTTTTATTTCACATATTAGACTTTGGGAGCTCGGTTTGAGGTGACCTTTCAGGAATGTTTCAAGGAAATCACTTGGGTAACTAATTCTAACTCGGTTTTGGCCAATAATCATGAGTATATCATTGAATTCATCATTCGATTAGTGATTTGGGATGAAATTTGGAAAAAAATGTGGAAACTTCACAAAATGGATTTTTGGGATTTGAATGTCGATTCGAAGTTGGATTTTGATAAATTTGGTATGGTTGGACTCGTGAGTGAATGGGTTTCCTAGTTTTGTAATTTTTATAGGATTTCGAGGCGTGGGACCAAGGTCCGGATTTGACCGAATTCCGGATTTTTGGTCTAATTTGATAATTTTCATGTGGGATTCATTCCTTTAGCATATATTGATAATAATATACTGATTTTGAATAGATTCAGAGCGTTTGGAGGCCGATTCGAGCGGCAATGTCATCACATAGTAGGATTTTGGCTTGATTGAGGTAAGTAACATTTCCAAACTAGCTTCTGGGGGTTCGAAACCTCAAGCTATGTGCTATATGACTAGTATTGAAGTGACGCACATGCCAAGTGACGGGCGTGCGGGCGAGCACCGTGAGAATTGTGGCCCGGTTCATTCCATGGCACTGCTTAGTGATTCTTTCTTGCTGATACCCGTGTTTCTATCATCTGATTAATTAAATGTGCGTAAACCATGCTAGATATCCCGTTAGGGCTTCACATCGATAATGTTGGGACTTGAGTGGTTGTTTCTTGCTGTTATCTTACTAGTTTCATTGATATCTTGTACTCAGTCTTATTTATGCATATCATATCATGTCTCTGTCTCAGTTATAATCATTTGGCACATCATATTATTATTTCGGGCTAGTTTCATCGCATTGTGAGCCCGTGTGTGTGAGACTAGAGAGTGATGACGGAGTGAGACCCAGAGCCTGATTATGAGTGACAGTTATGGGATTAGGTTGCACGCCGTAGCGATTATGTTGATGATTGTGATAACGCTTGGGCTGTAGGAGCCCCTCCGGAGTCTGTAATACACCCTAGTGAGCAGATTATATTATTGAGGGATGGATTACCCTGGACATGGATTTGTCCGAAATATTATTGAGGGATGGATTTCCCTGGACATGGATTTGTCCGAAGTATAATTGAGGGATGGATTTCCCTTAACATAGATTTGTCCGAAGTATCATTAAGGGATGGATTTCCCTATACATGGATTTGTCCGAAGTATTGATACCCGGAGATGGATTTCTCCGCAGGGTTGGATTACCCTTTTCCTCGGTATCGATTGACTATATAGTCAGCATCGAGTATGTTCCGGGATGGATTTCCCTGGGCCAGATGGCCATATGCGGTATCGAGTGGTTGAGCACTTGAGAGTGGGAGTACATGGTACATTTTCATGCATTCTATGCATTTGAACTTAGAGATATGCTGAGCTTATTACTTTAAATTGTTCAGCTTTGCATCTACCTTATTTCTTGAGCTGAACACTTGAATGGAAATCATGTCTACTTTACTGTACAATTTAATCTGTTATCTGTTAAGGTTTAGTCTGTCACTACCTATCAGCCCATAGTTTGGGCTTCTACTTACTAAGTTGGTGTACTCACGTTACCCCCTACACCTTGTGTGCAGATCCAGGTATCTCAGGCCACGATAGTGGCTGTTGACTATTTCGGTCACGGATTATCATCGGAGATAGCGAGGTAGCTACTTGACGACCGCAGTCCCGTCTTTCTCATTCTTTATCTTCCTTTTTTGTGTATTTTTGCTATTTCCAGACAATGTTGTCTTACTAAACTTCAGAACAGTTGTATTATTGGCTCATGACTTAGTGACACCTAGTGTTGGGGTTTTATTGGATTTTGAATTTATCTCTTTTATTCAGAAGTTTAGTGAAAATGGTTATTATCTAAATTTTTTATAAAAAACCGAATTTTTTGAGAGTGTTTTGGCTTGCCTAGTTCCACAATAGGTGCCATCATGAACGGGTTGGTTTTGGGTCTTGACAAGTTGGTATCAAAGAAGGTTACATAGGTCTCACAAGTCATGAGCAGGTTTAGTAGAGTCTTACGGATCAGTACGGAGACGTCTGTACTTATCTATGAGACGCTGCAGAACCCTTAGGAAAAATATCACATTCTTGAATTCTTGTCGTGCGAATCCTTTGCTTCTGGTAACTAAACTTCTGTTGTTTCATTCTCTCACAGATGGTGAGGACACGTGCTACTGGACAGGATGACCAGCCACCAGTTAGGCCTGCGAGGAGTCGAGGCCGTGGTAGTGGTAGGGGTGAGGGAGCAGCCTGCGCAACAACCGTGGTAGTACCTATAGACCCTCTGTTGTTCCAGATCAGGTCCCAGCCGCAAATGCTCCAGCGGTACCGTCTCAGGCACCGGCTGTGCCTATTATTATTCCGGGTCTTTAGGAGACCTTGACTAAGATTATGATTGTGTGCACCAGTCTTGCGTAGGAGCTCGCTGTTTCTACTGCATCAACTACTTCTTAGGCCGTGGGAGGCACTCAGACTCCCGCCGCCCGTACACCCGAGAAGGTTGTTAAGGGACTTCAGACACCGGGGGCACCTTCAGCCCAGCCGGTTGCACCTGCTCAGGATTATGTGGTTCTACTCATGCCGGATGAAGAACAACGTAGATTGAAGAGGTTTGGGTAGACTTTAGCCTCCGACTTTCAACGGTGTAGAGGGTGTGGATGCCCAGGGTTTCTTGGATAAGTGTCAGAGGATTCTTCGAACAACGAGTATTTTGGAGACCAGTGGAGTCTCGTTTACTACCTTTCAGTTCTCAGGAGCTACCTTTACTTGGTGGGGGGCTTATGAGAGGCGTATGCCTGTTGGTGCAGCGCCCCTTACCTGGCACCAGTTCTCCGCTCTCCTTCTGGAAAAGTATGTGCCACAGTCCCACAAAGAGGAGCTGCGCAGGCAGTTCGAGAAGTTGCGTCAGGATGATATGACTGTGACACAGTGTGAGATGAGATTTTTAGAGCTAGCCTGTCATGCTGTTTGGTTGGTTCCTACTTAAAGGGAGAGGATTAAAAGGTCTGTGTATGGCCTCGCATATTAGCTTCGGATTCTTATGGCCAGAGAGAGGGTGTCGAGTGTTACTTTTGAGGAGGTGGTTGACATCGCCAGAGAGATAGAGTCAGTTCGTCGCTAGGAGCGTGTTGAGAGGGAGGCCAAGAGGCCTCGAGAATCTGGTAGTTATGGTGGTGTTCATTCTGGAGGTCAGTTTCAACACGACAGAGGCCGTTCATTTGGGCATTCTCAGTCAGCTCGCCCAGTCCACCGTGGTGCATTATCAGGGCATGGTTCTCACGGTTCTCATCAGGATCACTCATAATTTAGTGCCCTCCCAGCCCAGAGTTCATCTCGTGCACCATCAGCTCAGGGCTCATCTATGCCTGGCTCTTCTAGTGGGTATCCCAGTGCTCGGGGCTCCCTTCAGTCCCCATTGCCAATGACCGGTAGAGGTTGCTTTGAGTGTGGGGATTTGGGTCATATCAAGAGGTTCAATCCCCGCCTTACGGGAGGCTCGTCACAGAAGAGGAGTCAATCTTCAACTTCAGCACCAGTTACCACCCCACCCACACAACCAGCTAGGGGGGGTGGTTAGGCAGCTAGAGGCAGCCCTAGAGGGGGAGGTCGATTCGGTGGTGGTCAGGCCCGTTTCTATGTACTTCCAGCCATACTAGATGCTATGGTTTCAGATTTTGTGGTAACATGTATTTTTTCAGTCTGTTACCGAGATGCCTCAGTCTTATTTGACCCTGGTTCGACATATTCATACGTTTAATCATATTTTGCTCATTTTTTGGATACGCCCCGTGAGTCTTTAGTTACATCTGTTCATGTGTCTACTCCTGTGGGTGATACTATTGTTGTGGATCGTGTGTATCAGTCATGTGTTGTGTCTATTGGGGGTCTGGAGACTCGAGTGGATTTGTTATATCACGATCTACCATCATTGGTACCACGTGATAATAACCCTTGCTACTTTCAACTATACTTCTTTGATACAGATAATGAGTTGGGCAATAGGATATCAAAAATCAAAGAAGGAAACCTGTCGGACAGACTCATGAGAAAAATAAGGCAGACAATGGATGGAAATTCATATGCACAATTCTTTCGCCATCTAAAAGATTATACCACATTTCAAAATTTGCAGCTTCGAATTGCTGCAAATGCCTCTCTAGATCAATGAGTATATAACACACCCTCGGTAGATCAAGTTGCATCAATTTGGATAGATGGTAACAATCCAAATATACCCTTCGACCGGAAAATCATTGTTCATGAATATTCTGGGAACAAACATCGCGTCAAGCACTATTATGGTTGTTATGATCCACTACAATATCCGCTATTATTTCCAAGAGGCGAAGGTGGGTGACATCAAGGAATAAGGAAACAAACAAAACCACAACATCACACAACAATCTCCGCCACAACTCTGAGCAATAATATTCCAATATTTATATAAGCAAATTCAATATTTGCTAACGAAGACCAAGGTAACTACTAAGTGAGCACACTTCATTCTTGTGACAGTTTCCTATTTCTCAGAGCAGTTAGCAGAGATTCTTATTCGGGAGATCGCCCGTCTTCACGGTGTGCCCGTGTCTATCATTTATGATCGAGGTACGTAGTTTACCTCGCATTTCTAGAGGGCAGTACAGTGTGAGTTGGGTACGCGGGTCAATTTGAGCACTGCATTTCATCCTCAGATAGATGGACAGTCCGAGCGTACTATTCAGATCATGGAGGATATGCTCTGCGCATGTGTCACTGATTTTGGAGGTTCGTGGGACCAGTTCTTTCCGTTAGCGGAGTTTGCCTACAACAACAACTACTAGTCGAGCATTCAGATGTCTCCCTATAAGGCATTATATGGTAGACGGTGTAGGTCGCCAGTTGGGTGGTTTGAGCCGGAGGAGGCTCGGTTGTTGGGTACAGATTTAGTACAGGAGGCCTTGGACAAGGTCAAGATTATTAAGGATCACCTTCGTTCAGCTCAGTCACGGCAAAAGCTTTATGCCGACCGTAGAGTTCGTGATGTGCCATTCATGGTCGGGGAGAGAGTATTGCTTTGGGTATCTCCCATGAAGGGTGTCATGAGATTTGGGAAGAAGGGCAAGTTGAGCCCTAGGTATATCAGGCCATTTGAGATTCTCGAGAGAGTGGGGGAGGTGGCTTATAGACTTGCATTGCCTCCAGGGTTATCATCAGTTCATCTAGTATTTCACGTGTCCATGCTCCGAAAGTATCATGGTGACCCATCCCACGTATTAGATTTCAGCTCTGTCCAATTGGACAAGGATTTGACTTATGAGGAGGAGCCGGTAGCCATTCTAGACCGGCAGGTTCGACAGCTGAGGTCGAAGAGTTATCCTTCAGTTTGAATGTTGTGGAGAGGTCAACCTGTTGAGGCATTTACTTGGGAGTTCGAGCCGGACATGCAGAGTAGATATCCCCACTTCTTCGCTAGTTCAGGTACTTTTCCTTGTCCGTTCGAGGACGAACGTTTGTTTTAGAGGTGGAGATTGTGATGACCCAAGGGGTCATCCTGTGTGTTAGGCCTTTATTCCACGCTCATTAGCCTTAA
Source organism: Nicotiana undulata (assembly GCA_005239495.1). Lineage (NCBI taxonomy): Eukaryota > Viridiplantae > Streptophyta > Magnoliopsida > Solanales > Solanaceae > Nicotiana > Nicotiana undulata. The sequence goes on along the minus strand of ML272631.1, from coordinate 21,638 downwards.
AAGTTTTATAATTATCTTTCTCGATTTGCGTGCGCAGTCTGGGTGTAATTCCAAAAAGCATTTATGTGAAAAATAGATGAAATAATGATTTTTGAAATTTAAAATGATTTTTATTGACTTTGGTCAACGTTTGGATCAAATGGACCCGTGTTTCGATGGTCCCGGTGGGTCTGTTATAAAACATGGGATCTGGGCGTATACCCGGAATCGAATTACGAGGTTCATAGCCCGAGAAATGAATATTTCACTAAAATTGAATTTCAGAAAAAAATTATGGTTTTAAAGTATGTGATTATTGTTTGATTATATGGTATCGGGACCGTATTTTGGTTCCGGAGCCCGGTACAGGTCCGTTATAATATCTAAACCATGTTAGTAAAATTTGGTGAGAAACAGAGTTTAAATGACGTGAATCGAACCCTCAGTTGAGAAAATAGAAACTTTAAAGTGTTCTTGAGAATTTCATTGATTTGATGTTAAATCCGTAGTTTTAGGTGTTATTTTACCAATTTGATTGCACGAGTAAGTCCGTATGATACTTTTAGACTTCAATGTGATATTGTGCATGGATTGGTTATCTCCATGTCATGTTGTTCTAGATTGTCACGTTGAAACTGTGACCTTGGCGATGCCGGGATTTTCGAGGGTTGAGTGAAGTGGTTCCATAGATTATGTGCCTAGTAGGGTGATTTCATACCTGAAGGCTCAGCGTATAGTTGAGAAGGGTTGCCTATCTTATTTGGTCTTTGTGAGGGATGTTAGTGCAGAGACTCCCGCTATTGATTCTGTTACCGTGGTATGTGATTTTCTGGATGTGTTTCTTCCAGACATGTCGGGCATGCCGCCTGACAGGGATATTGACTTTAGTATTGATGTGGTGCGTGGTACTCAACCAATTTCTGTTCCACCGTATCGTATGGCACTGACGGAGTTGAAGGAATCGAAAGAACAACTTTAGGAACTCCTAGATAAGGGGTTTATTCGGCCTAGTGTGTCACCTTAGGGTGCACCGGTTCTATTTGTGAAGAAGAAGGATGATTCCATGAGAATGTGTATTGATTACAGGTAGTTGAACAAGGTCACAATCAAGAACAAGTATCCTTTGCCTCGTATTGATGATTTATTTGACCACCTTCAGGGAGCGAGGGTGCTCTCTAAGATTGATTTGAGGTTCAGGGATCATCAGCTGAAGATTCAGAATATTTCTAAGACAACTTTCAGGACCCTTTATGGACATTATGAGTTCTGGGTGATGTCCTTTGGGCTGACGAATGCCCCAGCAGTATTCATGTATTTGATGAACATTGTATTCCAACAATATTTTGATTCCTTCATTATTGTGTTCATTGATGACATCCTGGTGTACTCTCGTAGACAGGAGGAGCATGCACATTATTTGAGGGTTGTGTTACAGAGATTGAGGGAGGAGAAGCTTTATGCAAAGTTCTCGAAGTATGTGTTTTGGCTTGGCTCGTTAGCATTCTTGGGACACGTGGTGTCCAGTGAGGGTATTCAGGTGGATCCGAAGAAGATAGAGGCGGTGTAGAGTTGTCCCAGACCGTCCTCAGCTACGTATATTAGGAGCTGATCGGCGCCCACCTACACCACTAGAGAGTAGCAAGGTGAGGGTCGATGCAGCTTTTACCCGAACGGGTCGGGATCGAATCCACAAGGAGTTACGATTGTGGGAGTTGAGTTCCTAAGTGATCTAGTGGTGCGTTGTGCTTTTAATTGCACTTCTCATAAACTTGGTTTTGATATTTGAACTACGATTTAGACTAATTGCAAATTGCTAATTAACAAATTAATGTCTTTTTGTAAGTTTTCTCAATGGATAAAAGGGGCTAGGGCTATAACTTTCTTCTAGGTGAATACTTAACGGGGTCTAAAACCTAAGGCAAGGACATTATGTTTAGGGATTATGATATGGCCAATGCACGGAATTATCCACTCTATACCTCTCGTAGCTTGAGCGGATTTGCCTTAATTGACTGTCTCGAGACCAATTGGGTGTCACAATTGTGCAAGCAATATAGGCCCAAGTAGGGTTTTACTATCTCTAGGTTTAACCCGTTAATTGGGACTATCAATCTCTTGATTACATCCCAATTCCTTGTTGGACTGATTTTCTAGACTCAAGTTCTGTTGCTCAAGAAGAACCCAAGTCAAATAGACACCAATTAGTGTTTGCAACCTCTAATTTATCACGAAGAACACAAATTAGCTAATGACTTGAACAGTTCCATAGCCTGCCAATGAGAATTTTCCTAGTCAACCCTTTTGAACCTTAGGCCTTTTTCTTTCAAAAACCATATTACAAGCCTTTACCCGTTCTGACCCTCTCTTGGCACCCTTTCTTTCCTTAGTACAAGGCAAAATCATAAGTTTGGGGGAGAGACGAGGAATGCAACAAAGTGAAAAAGAAGGTACAAAATGAAGAAAAGGAAAGGCAATGAAAAAGAAAAAACAATAAAAAATAAAAAAAATGAACAATTTAGAAGAAATAAAGGGAATCAATGAAAGAAAAGAGATTAAATTCTTACCACTCAAGCTATGAGATTGCTAAAGAAACAGAGTCGGGGGCCCACAACGACCTTAGCTAAGATTTGAGCAACACAATGGTCCCGAAAAACCATTTGATGATTATCGGTCAACTCAAGATCACAACTTTCACCATCCTAAACACAACAATTTGTTTTTGTCCATAGGATCAAAGGCAAATGTTTTAGGCCCAAGTGAAGCTTTGCTTGAGGCACCATTACTTACTAGCTACTATTTACACAAAAAGAAAAAAAAAACAGACTCAAACCCTTAAGAAGGTTGTCACACCATCCATCATCAGGAAGATCCACCCGGTTCACACAAATTCCACATTTGGAAAGAACCGTGGCATTAAGAAAACCAAAGGCTTATTGCACGCAAAATTCAAAACAAGAAGCTACAAAAATAAAATAAGAAGCTATGAAAGGAAAAATGCGAAAAGTAAAATGCAGAAAGTAGAATGAATATATACAAGAGGGGAATCGAATATACATAAGGGGGAATGAATATATACATTAGAAGGTAACTTTATATACAGACCAAAAGTGCAAAAATACTAAAAGTAACTAGAATTGTAAAATTATGTACATACCAAAAACAAAAAGAAAGCATAATAAAAATGAAATAGTATCAAATATATACATTCATCCAAATCCAAATAGGGCTACCCCCACAAATGAAAGCTATAATTGTCCCCAATGCCAACTAAACAAAAACAGCTCAAAATTCAAAATGAAGAGAGTAAAGAGAAACTCCCTAATGGCCCTCTGTCTGCATAGGATCCTGAGTATGGGTCCCTGGGTCTGTGGACTGCTCGGGAACCTGTGAACTGCTCCCAGCAACCTGTGTCTCCTCTGGGACATGGGACTGTGTCAGATTCTGGGGCTGAGTAGAAGACTCTCCCTGCGGGTCCGCCAACTCAACGACAGCAACAACAGTGCGGGGCATCATCCTCTTCCGCTTTGGTGGCCTCTCTACCTTTGGATCCGGCTCAGTCTGGGCATCTGGGTCATGCAATAGCAGGTCCAGGGGCAAGTGGTCCGCCTTCATCTTATCCACCTCCTCTCTCAATTTCTTCACTGACTCCTTGGAGGCACGAGTCTTTCTCAGCTTCTTTGCCTCTTTTGTCAGATCCTTCAGTGCCTTTCCATGAGTGCCAACAACATCCGGGATCAACTTTTGGTTCTCTAGGATTTTCTTCTGGTTGTTCAGAAGCTCCTTTGAGAGTGTCCTCTACTGATTGTGGGACCTGTGGCGGTGGAGGTGTAGATTGGGCTGCCACCGATGTAGAAAGAACAGACAGCTTAGAAGTAGCTGACTACATCCAGTTGTTGATACTGGCGAGGAACTGGCTCAATCGGTGGGCTGTCAGCGGGTAAGCAGCAGATGTGGGAATGGATGGGGCTGTAGAAGTGAAGGGTCCTGGAGCAATGTCTGGGGTGGCTGAGGTAGGCTGAGTAGGGGCCACTGCTACCACTGGCTCTTCAGACTGGCCAGTGGGAACAGTGGATTTACCTTTGAAGTTCTTGCTCTTGGGGTTGTCATCACCCTGTAGGCTATACCAGGAGAAAGGAGCTTTGGAATTTACCTTCACATCAAACTTCCTACCCTCTACCCCTTGATCCTCAAAATGCATAGTCAAGAAATTTGGGAAGGGGTAGGATCTATCACCTTGGTTGACCACCCTGGTAATCACCCTAGATATCACATTCCCGGTGTTGATCGTGAACCCTGCCATTATCGAGGCCACAAGTATAGCTCGACTGAGAGGAAGGGAGTTTTCGTGAGTAGTGGGGTCTAGCCTGCTACACACAAATGTCTCCCACCCTTTTGCTTCAAAGATCAGGGTGCGCCTCAGAATTTTTACCCCTGCTTGTAACCATTCTGGAGTGGTGCCCGGGATTGCCAAATGCTCTGCTAGCCATGGAAGGGCATCCTCCCCAAGTTTAACTTTTCCAAGTACAGTGCCTCATCCTCCTCATCTAAGTCAAGGTAATCATTGATATATTTTCCATCGAACATCACGGTCAGATTCCGCACCTTAGTCACTTTCGTCTTTTTTGACATAAGCAACATTTGTGTAGAAATCCTTGACTAGGTGCTCATTTGCCTCCACCACCTGTCAATTGAAGTAGTCCCAGCCTTTCCTATCTTTGAAATGTTTTAGCACATTGGGGTTGTGGGGCAAGAGGTCCCTTGTGATAAATTTTCTCTCTGGTATCAACTTCCTCTCGGGCCCCACTCACGGAACTTGTGAAAGGCAGGTTCACTCACAAACCTATCCTCCCAAGCTTCCAGTTTTCTAGTTCTCTCTAACCCCCCTACTTGGGGTTCACCCCCTTCTTCTTCTTCTTCGGAGTGCTCACCGTATAATGAAGCTGTAGGTGAGGTAGAATATTCATGGGCACTCCCCTCAGCTGAGCCCTCAGATGACTCAGATGATCTTTGTGCTAATGCTTGTGCATGAGGGGAGTCCAGAAGTGTATTCGTCAGTCTGAACCTCTCCGGAAAGTCAGGGAAAAACTCCGGTACGGACCCTGAATCAGATGCTTCCCCGGAGGGCGCATACTCACTTCCCGACTAGGAATCAACTCTATCCAAAGCTCTAATTGTCTTTCTTGTCTGTTTGATACTTTTTCGGACTTGTGGAGTTAGTTTAATCATTCCTTTTCCTCTCCCCCGGGAGGACTCTCCCTTGCCGGGTTGTTTTTTACCTCCGCCCCTTGATTGAACCATTTTCTGCAAGTGAAATTGAGTTAAGCTTGTTAGTATTAAAGCAGCACATGAATCAATGAGGATAATGTTGCAGACATTTGAAGGTAACTTGTAGGATATGCAGACGGCGGACCACACAAAATGGTGTGCGGCCGCAAAGAAAGCACCGCGAACCGCACAAAATGCACTGCGGTCCGCACTGAGATGGGGTTCAGAATACCCACTCTCTGAAGATGGTTACCACGGACCGCACAAAATACATTATGGTCTGCATTAAGGCACCGCGGCCCGCACAAAATGCATTGCGTTCCGGTCCTCAACTGAAATTATTATGAAGATTAAGCACCGCGGTCCGCACAAATCCATCGCGGACTGCACAAAATCCCAACCTAGGGTTTCAATTTTTCGGCCTAATTTAAGTCTAAATTCACATAGTATTGATCTCCTAGGTGTTTAATCAGTGTATTTAACTAAGTTAGGCCTAATTTAAGCATTATTAAACAAACCCTACACATGATTAAGGGACTATGGAAGAAAAAGAGGTAAAAGAAGAAGAAAAATAACTAATTAATCAAGAAAATAACAAAATTAAAAAGTTAAGAAAACAAAATTAAACTTACTAGATGTAGGATGAAGTGTAGATGAACGAGATGAACAGTTGAATTGAAAAAGGGTGATGAACAGTGTAATTTTGCTATTGAGAGATCAAAGAGCGAAAAGTGTAAAATAAGGGCCTCAGGCCCTATTTATAGAAAATGGACTGGGACCCACTTCACTTACCCCACCGCGGACCGCAAAAAATGACCGCGGTCCGCGGTACTCAGCTTTTCTGGGAACTGGGCAAATGTCCTTTGCGGACCGCACAAAATGCACTGTGGCCGCAGTGGTCCACCGCGGACTGCACAAAATTGCATTGCGGCCGCGGTGGCAAACTTCAGAGAGCTCATTTTTTCAACTTAGTCCTGTGCTCTGCATCAAAACAATCCTACAACATCCCACAACCAGTTAGTCCAAAAACAAATCCTATACTACAAAGAAAAATAAAAAGAAAAAACATAGGTTGCCTCCCAAGAAGCGCCTGATTTAACGTCGCGGCACGACGCAGGTTACCAAGTTCAAAGAGTTTCATCAAAGCCACCACGTGGCTATCTTCAAAATGTTCAAGATACTGCTTGACCCAGTGCCTATTCACACGAAAAATCTCCAGAGGGTGTAACCAATAACACTTCAACCGAGAAAGTCTATCAGGCATTTGGTCCAAGAAAGGCCACTTGATTATTCCTTTCTTCACGACTTCTTGCATTGCTTAATTCAACCTCCGTTGACGTTCTACGGAAGGAATTGCTCTGTACTCAAGAATGATTTTGTGCATACAAATTACGGGGCTTATTCCCCGAATATCATTAAGTGACCCTCCTATGGCTTTCTTCCTCCTGAGGTGTGGTGGAAGTGACTTCAACTCCAATGTAGGTGGCTCTTCAATTGAAGGCTTTGTCGGAGGGGTTTTCCAATTCTCCAAATCCAAGGATAACTTTCGAGGACCATATGAGTAAGAACCCATGCCTTGTAGATCATTGGTACTCTCGATCAAGCCATCTGCCACAATATCATCATGGTTCAATAAAGCCGCCTCCACGGGATCCTTAACATTTATCATTGAGCTTGTTTCATCAATAGTGACCTCGGTGACAAGGTCCATGAACGAACATACTTCCGTGCTATTGGGCTGCTTCATTGACTTGCACACGTGGAACACAACCTTTTCATCGCCCACCCGGAAAGTGAGCTCACCGGCCTCCACGTCAACTAAGTCCTTCCCCGTTTCAAGGAAGGGCCTTCCCAAGATGATAGGAACTTCATAATCCACTTCGCAATCCAAGATAACAAAATCCGCGAGCAAAATGAACTTTTCAACCCGCACCAAAACATTATCAATGATTCCTAAAGGCCGCTTCATAGATCGATCCTCCAATTGAAGACGCATGGAAGTAGACCTAGGTTGACCAATCCCCAATGTTTTAAAGACCGAATATGGCATCAAATTTATGCTAGCTCCGAGGTCACACAATGCTTTGGCAAAATCCGCACTCCCAATTGTATAAGGAATGGTGAATGCACCGGGGTCTTCAAGCTTGGGTGCCATTGGATGAACTATGGAACTCACTTAGTGAGTCATCTTTATAGTTTCGCACTCCATTGAACTTTTCTTTGTGACCAATTCCTTCATGAACTTGGCATACCTGGGCATTTGCTCTAAAGCTTCAACCAACGGAACATTTATGGATAAGCCCTTCATCATGTCGATAAATTTCTTGAATTGATTCTCTTACTTTTGCTTTGCCAACCTTTTAGGGTATGTAGGAGGAGGCCTAGGCAATGGTACCTTGGCTTTTGGGACCACCGGTTCCGGCATGTCAATTACGTGTTCCCTAGACGGGTTCACGTCACTTTGAAATTCCTCTCCTTGGTCATGAATATCAATACTTACCTCACTTGTTGTCGTCTCTTCCACCACTTGCTCAACCTCAATAGGAACCTCATCATTTGGCAATTCATCATCATCACCAACAATTCTCTTTTGTTTTGAAGAACTAGCCTCACCGCCTCTTCCATTTCTTGTGGTCACCGCCATGGCGTGACCGATATTGTTGTTGTTGTTCCCACCCTTGGGGTTCACCACCATATCACTTGGTAGTGCTCCCTTTGGGCGTGTGTTCAAGGCGTGAGAAATTTGGCCCATTTGCACTTCAAGATTTCTAATGGAGGTGTTGTGGGAGGCCAATTGAGCATCGGAGTCCGCATTGCGCTCCATCATTTGCTTGAACATTTGTTCAATTCTTCCCATGTCATTACTTGAGGAGCTTTGACCTTGATCTTGATAGGGGGGTGGATTGTTGGTTTGTTGGTACATCGGGGGCCTTTGAAAGCCCGACCCCCGGTTACCGTTTCCACCCCAATTGTTGTTATTATTGCTTCCGCTCCAATTGTTATCATTGTTGTTTACCCATTGTTGGTTGTTGTTGTTCCCCCAATTACGAGAATTGTTGTTATTGTTGTTGTTCCAATTTTGACTATTGTCTTGATTGTTCCCTTGTCCTTGATAATTGTTGGCATACATGACATCCTCATACTGATCATCATAAGAATCCTCTTGACTATACCCACTTGATCCTTGGTTACCTTGAACAATTTTGTTTTGCATTGGATTTCCCCGAGGTCTTCTCTTGTTCACCAAAACATTCACTCCTCCATGGCATTTACTTGCTTTGGCCCTTGTAATTGTCGAAGATGTGCCTTAGCAAGTTGATTCATAGTTGTAGTGAGCTCGGCAATTGCTTGCCCATGTTCTTGAAGTTCTTTGTGAAGACCATTAACACCTGAATCACCCTGAGGTACGTTTTCTCTACTTTGCCATGCCGACGAAGTGTCCGCCATTTCACCTAATACCTCACATGCCTCATTGTATGGTAGCTTCATGAAGTTGCCCCCAACCAATTGATTGACCACACGCTGATTGACTGTATTTATGCCTCTATAGAAGGTCTGTTGTATCATGGCCTCAATCATGTCATTGTTTGGAAACTCCTTTACCATGGTCCGGTAGAGCTCCCAAATCTCATGAAAAGGCTCATTGGCTCTTGTTTGAAAGCCAATATTTCATCTCTAAGCGCTGCCATGTGACTAGGAGAGAAGAATTTTGCAATAAACTTGTCTGCTAGCTCGTCCCATGTAGATATGGAGTGGTTGGGAAGTCGCTCCAGCCAATCAAGTGCCTTCCCTCGAAGAGGGAAGGGAAATAACCGAAGCCTCAATGTATCTTCTGAGACATTCGTCTGCTTACTTCCCCAGCATGTATCCACGAAGCCCTTCAAATGCTTGTAAACATTTTGGTGGGCAGCTCCGGTGAAATAGCCCCACTGCTCCAAGAGTGTCAGCATCACATTTGTGATTTGGACGTTCCCTGCCCGGATCCTAGGCGGGACAATAGCACTCGCGTACCCCTCGTTTGGAAGTACCCGAGGGGCAACTCTCAGATGTGGAGGCGGGGGAGGGTCTGAAATATCCTCATTAACATTGGCATGTCGGCCCCGTCTAGGAGGTGGTACTTGGTTTAGTTCATCTTCTCCGTTGTCATACACCTCCTCCCCCGGAATAATGTTTCCCAAAGGATCCGCCATTAGAACCTGAATTGATTCAACATACACGATGACAGAAGAAGGAAAGAAAAAAACTTAACACCACTATTCACGTAGATAATCAACACCGTATAACTCCCCGGCAACGGCGCCAAAAAGTGATCGGCGCCCGCCTACACCACTAGAGAGTAGCAAGGTGAGGGTCGATGCATCTTTTATCCGAATGAGTCGGGATCGAATCCACATGGAGTTACAATTGTGGGAGTTAAGTTCCTAAGTGATCTAGGGGTGCGTTGTGCTTTTAATTACACTTCTCATAAACTTGGTTTTGATATTTGAACTACGGTTTAGACTAATTGCAAATTTCTAATTAACTAACTAATGTCTTTTTGTAAGTTTTCTCAATGGATAAAAGGGGCTAGGTCTATAACTTTCTCCTGGGTGAATACTTAACGGGGTCTAAAACCTAAGGCAAGGACGTTATGTTTGGGGATTGTGATATGGCCAATGTACGGAATTATCCACTCTATACCTCTCGGTAGCTTGAGTGGCTTTTCCCTAATTGACTCTCTCAAGACCAATTGGGTGTCACAATTGTGCAAGCAATATAGGCCTAAGTAGGGTTTTACTATCTCTAGGTTTAACTCGTTAATTGGGACTATCAATCTCTTGATTACATCCCAATTCCTTGTTGGACTGATTTTCTAGACTCAAGTTCTGTTTCTCAAGAAGAACCCAAGTCAAATAGACACCAATTAGTGTTTGCAACCTCTAATTTATCACGAAGAACACAAATTAGCCCAAATACCAATTACCCATAAACTCAAATTAAAGGACCCATCAAATACCCACACTAGGGTTGAGCCACAACCCTAGCTGATGGGTCTAGTTGCTCATGATAATAAAAGAAAACAAAGAAATAGATGAAGAATAACCCATATAATTTAATTACAAACTGAAATTTAAAGATTCAATGTTAAAACACTTCTAAAATTACTCAAAGTAGCGTAACAATATCGTTCACGAGCTCCCTATTACTCTCAACTACAAAAGCTTACCTAAATGGGGAAAGAAACTATTTAAACTAGGCCGAATTTTCTAGACAAAAATACCCCTGCGGGGTTACTGCGGACTGCACAAAATGGAGTGCGGTCGCGTAGAGGCTCCTAGGCTTTGAAATCTGCTTCTCTGAATTTGGCCACCGCGAACCGCATTAAATGCACCGCGGCCGCGGTGGCCCAGTGCGGTCCGCACAAAATGGAGTGCGGACCTCTTTAGCCTTGATCTCCAAAAATTCCATCTTCTCTGAATCTCAGTAGTGCGGTCCGCACAAAATGGAGTGCGGACCTCTTTAGCCTTGATCTCCAAAAATTCCATCTTCTCTGAATCTCAGTAGTGCGGTCCGCACAATATGCATTGCGGACCGCACTGGTTTGTTGGACTGTGTTTGGAGTTGTTCTTCGCACTTGTGCATGTTTCACTCCTTTTTGAGTTGGTTTTGACTATTTGTCACCTTTTTTACCAAACCCTGCAAACAAGTGCAACATGTAAGCCTTTGGGGCCATTTTGTATACAATTTAAACCAAAACTAAAGCAATAAGGAGTGTAAAATGTAGTATAATCCTTAGTTATCAGGAGCTTCCTTGGTTTGGCAGGATATTACCGTTTCTTTGTGGAGGGATTTTCATCTATTGCTTTGCCCTTGACCAAATTGACCAAGAAGGGCGCTCCATTCAAGTGGTTGGACGAGTGTGAGAAGAGTTGTTAGATGCTCAAGACTTCTTTGACCACAACTCCAGTGTTAGTTCTGCCATCGGCTTCAAGTTCTTATACCGTGTATTGTGATGCCTCGAAGATAAGCATTGGTTGTGTTTTGGTGCAGGAGGGTAGGGTGATTGCCTATGCCTCGCGCCAGTTGAAGACCTATGAGAAGAATTATCCGGTGCATGATCTTGAGTTAGCAACCATTGTCCATGCCTTAAAGATTTGGCGTCATTATTTGTATGGTTCCCATTGTGAGATTTATACTGATCACCGGAGTCTGCAATATCTATTTAAACAAAAGGATCTTAATTTGCCTCAGCGGAGATGGTTGGAGCTTCATAAGGACTATGATGTCACTATTCTATACCATACGGGAATGGCCAATGTGGTGGCCGATGCCTTGAGTCGTCGGGCTGAGAGTTTTGGGAGTTTAGCATATCTTCCAGCAGCAGAGAAATCTTTAGCATTGGATGTTCAGGCCTTAGTGGGCTGGCTTGTGAGATTGGATATATCGGAGCCTAGTCAGGTGTTGGCTTGCGTAGTCTCCAGGTCTTCTCTTTATGAACGTATTAGGGAGCATCAATATGATGACCTACACTTGCTCGTTATTCAGGATAGGGTCCGGCGAGGCGATGCTAGGGATGTGACTATTGGTGATGACAGTGTGTTGAGGATGCAAGGACGAATATGTGTGCCTCATGTTGATGGACTTCTGGAGTTGATTCTTGCGGAGGCCCACAAATCGCGATATTCCATCCATCCGGGTGCCGCAAAAATGTACCAGGATTTGAGACAGTACTATTGGTGGAGGCAGATGAAGAAGGATATAGTTGTGTTTGTATCTCGGTGTCTCAACTGTCAGCAGGTTAAGTATGAGCATCAGAGACCTGGTGGATTTCTTCAGAGATTAGAGATCCCGGAGTGGAAGTGGGAGCGGATCACCATGGACTTCGTAGTTGGGCTCCCGCTGACTTCGAGGAAGTTTGATGCTATTTGGGTTATTGTGGATCGTCTAACCAAGTTCGCGCATTTCATTCCTGTTGGTACTACTTACACTTCAGAGCGGTTAGCTAAGATTTATATTCGAGAGATTGTTCGTCTGCATGGAATCCCAGTTTCCATCATTTCTGATAGAGGTACTCAGTTCACATCGCAGTTTTGGAGAGCCGTACAACAGGAGTTGGGTACTTAGGCTGATTTGAGCATAGCTTTTCACCCTTAGGCGGACGGACAGTCCGAGCGCACCATTAAGATATCGGAGGACATGTTTCACGCTTGTGTCATTGATTTTGGGGGTTCATGGGACAAGTTTCTGCCACTCGCGGAGTTTGTATATAATAATAGTTATCAGTCGAGTATTCAGATGGCTCCGTAGGAGGCTTTATATGGGAGGAGGTGTAGATCTCCGGTTAGTTGGTTTGAGCCTGGTGAGGCTAGACTCTTGGGTACAGATTTGGTGCAGGATACTTTAGATAAGGTGAAGTTAATTCAGGAGCAACTTCGCACGACGCAGTCTAGACAGAAGAGCTATGCGAACAGGAAGGTGTGCGATGTATCTTTCATGGTTTGTGAGAGGTTTTGCTGAAGGTATCACCTATGAAGGGTTTTATGAGGTTTGGGAAGAGGGGCAAGTTGAGCCCTCGGTTTATTGGTCTGTTTGAGGTACTTCGGAGGATTGGGGATGTGACCTATGAGCTTGTTTTGCCACCCAGCTTGTCGAGTGCTCATTCGGTATTTCATGTTTCCATGCTTCGGAAGTATGTTGGCGATCCGTCCCATGTTTTGGACCTCAACACGGTTCATTTGGAGGGTGATTTGACTTATGATGTGGAGTCAGTGGTCATTTTAGATCGGCAGGTTCGAAGGTTGAGGTCAAAGGACATAGCTTCGGTGAAGATGTAATGGAGAGGCCACATGGGAGACCAAGCGGGAGATGCGGAGCAGATATCCTCACCTATTTGAGACCCCATGTATGTTTCTAGACTCATTTGAGGACGAACGTTTGTTTAAGAAATGGGGGATGTAACCACCCGGCTGGTAGTTCCGAGAGTTTTAGCCCCATTTCCCCCATTTCTTCTTCTTTATGAGTTGTTCAGCTTCATTATGTTGCACTGGGTCGGTTGGTTCAGGTCCGGAGTAGTTTTGGAGTGGAATGAGACACTTAGTCTCTTATTTAGAATCTTAAGTTGGAAAAGCCAACTGGAAGTTGACTTATGAGTAGACGACTTCGGATTGGGATTTTCATGGTTCCGTTAGCTCCGTTAGGTGATTTTGGACTTAGGAGAGCGTTCAGAATGTAATTCGGGAGTCTGTGGTAGAATTAGACTTGAATTGGCGAAGTTGGAAGTTTGTCGATTTCCGGTCGGTAGTGGAAATTTTGATATCGGGGTCGGAATGGAATCCCAGAAGTTGGAATAGATTCGTGGTGTCATATGTGACTTGTGTGCAAAATTAGAAGTTATTCGGATGAGGTTTGAGTGGTTTCGGCGCCGCCAGCTGAATTTGGAGGTTTATAGGTTCTTAGGCTTGAAGTCGAGGTTAATTTGGTATTTTGGTGTTGTTTTGCGTGATTCGAAGGTTCGACTAAGTTCAAATGATGTTTATGGGATGTATTGGTATGGTTGATTGAGGTCCCCAGGGCCTCGGGTGTATTTCGGATGGTTAGTGGATGGGTTTAGCTGTTGAAAAGATACTGATATTGCTAGTGTTGGGTTTCTGATGTAGGGAAGTGCATATTGCACAACATTGGCGCGGATCGAGGAGGAAATTTTGCCAGCTGCGGAGGAGAGAGTACGACTGCGGTGGATTTTTGTGGACCGCATAAAGTATGGTTCAGAGTCCGCGGCCGCTGTAGGAATTACGCGGGTCGCGGTGAGGGTGTGCAGCCGCGATGAAATTTCGCAGACCGTGAAGTGGAAGTTCAGAGAGCACTATAAATACGGGGTTTAGGGTTTTATTTCACATCTTGGACTTTGGGAGCTCGATTTGAAGCAATGTTTTGGGAGTTTTTCAAGGAACTAACTTGGGTAAGTAATTCTAACTCGGTTTTGGCTAATAATCATGAGTATATCATTGAATTCATCATTCCATTAGTGATTTGGGATGAAATTTGGGGGAAATTGTGGAAACTTCATAAAATGGATTTTTGGGATTTTAATGTTGATTCAAAGTCGGATTTTGATAAATTTGGTATGGTTGGACTCGTGAGTGAATGGATTTCTTAATTTTGTGATTTTTATCGGATTTCGATACATGGGCCCGGGGCCCGGGTTTGACCGAATTCGTATTTTTGGTCTAATTTGATAATTTTCATGTGGGATTAATTCCATTAGCATATATTGATGATAATATACTAATTTTGAATAGATTCGGAGCGTTTGGCGGTCGATTCGAGCAGCAAGGGCATCGCGGAGTAGGATTTTGGCTTGATTGAGGTAAGTAACGCTTCTAAACTTGGTTCTGAGGGTTCGAAACCCCGAGCTATGTGCTATGTGATTAGTATTGAGGTGACGCACTTGCAAAGTGACGGGTGTGCGGGCATGCACCGTGAGAACTGTGGCTTGGTTCATTCCATGGCAACGCTTAATGATTCTTTCTTGCTGATTCCCGTGTTTCTATCATGTGATTAAGTAAATGTGTTGTAAACCATGCTAGATATCTTGTTACGGCTTCACGTCGATACTGTTGGGACTCGAGTGGTCATGTTTTCCTGTCATCTCATTAGTTTCATTGATATCCTATACTCAGTCTTATTCATGCATATCATATCATGTCTCAGTCTCAGTTATTATCATTTGGGATTTCGTATCATTGTTTCGGACTAGTTTCATGGCATTGTGAGCCCATGTATGTGAGACTGGAGAGTGATGACTGAGTGAGGCCGAGAGCTTGATTACGAGTGAAAGTTATGGGATCGGGCTTCACGCTGCAGCGATTATGTTGATGATTGTGATATCGCTTGGGTTGTAGGAGTCCCTCCGAAGTTTGTAACATACCCCAGTGAGCGCAGATTATATTATTGAGGGATTGATTTCCCTGGACATGGATTTGTCTTAAGTATTATTGAGGGATGGATTTCCCTGGACATGGATTTGTCCGAAGTATTATTGAGGGATGGATTTCCCTGGACATAGATTTGTCCGAAGTATTATTGAGGAATGGATTTCCCTGGACATAGATTTGTCCAAAGTACTGATACCTGGAGATGGATTTTTCCGCAGGGTTGGATTACCCTTTTCCTCGGTATCGAGTGACTATATAGTCAGCATCGAGTATGTTCCGGGATGGATTTCCCTGGGTCGGATGGCCATATGCGCTACCGAATGGTTGAGCACTTGAGAGTGGGAGTACATGGTACATTTTCATGCATTCTATGCATTTGCACTTAGATATATGCTAAGCTTATCACTTTAAATTGTTTAGTTTTGCATCTTCCTTGTTTCTTGAGCTGACACTTGAATGGAAAGCATGTCTACTTCACTGTACAGTTTAATCTGTTATCTGTTGAGGTTTAGTCTGTCACTACCTATCAGCCCATAGTTTGGGATTGTTACTTACTGAGTTTGTGTACTCACGATACCCCATGCACCTTGTGTGCAGATCCAGGTATCTCAGGTCACGGTAGTGGCTGTTGACTATTCCGGTCGCGGATTATCATCGGAGATAGTGAGGTAGTTGCTTGATGGCCGCAGTCCCGCCTTTCTCCTTTCTTATCTTCCCTTTTTGTGTATTTTGGCTATTTCCAGACAATGTTGTCTTACTAAACTTCAGAACAGTTGTAGTATTGGCTCATGACTTAGTGACACCCGGTGTTTGGGTTTTATTGGATTTTGAATTTATCTCTTTTATTCAGAAGTTCAGTGAAAAAGGTTATTATCTAAAAAAATTATGAAAAACCGAATTGTTTGAGAGTGTGTTGGCTTGCCTATTTCTACGATAGGCGTCATCATAACCGGGTTAGTTTTGGGTAGTGACATCCAAGGGAGAGTATTGTAAATATGTTAAAGTGGATGTCCATTGAATACTCCTAGACATCCCTATTCCATGAACCATTTGAGTTCATGTAATTCATCACTTAATATTTGTAACCTTCAAGTGTATTCTTGTAATCTTTCATGTATCTTATATCCTATAAATAGGGTATTCTTTATCCAATGAAGTACACACAAGAAACACATTTGAATAAGATAACTTCTACCTTCTCCTCTTATACATCTTGTCTCAAATACTATATTGTTCTATTTTACTCTCATTTCTTAACAAAGAAATTTTTGTTTTAAAGATTATTGCGAAGATTGAGTATTATTATACGGAATATGAAAAGTTTTATGGATACAAGAAAACACTTATTGGGGATGTTGTCCTATGATGTGATGACCCAAACGGTCATCCTGTGCTAACTTAGCTAGATCTTCATTCCGAGGCCCCGAAAGCCTCCGTTAATCTCACCTCAATATGCGCGCGCAGCCCGGGCGTATGGCCGGGAAGCTTTAATGTGAAAACTTGAAGAAAAACTGGGATTTCTATAATTAATTAACTTAAAGTTGACTTTGGTCAACATTTTGGTAAACGGACCCGAACCCGTGATTGGACGGTCCCAGAGGGTTCGTAGGAAAATATAGGACCTGGGCGTATGCCCGGAATCCAAATCCGAGGTCCCAGGACCGAGAAATGAATTTTTAAAGGAAATTGTTTTCTGAAAATATTCAGGATTTTGTAAATGAAATTTAATGAGAAAACTGTGTACCGGGCCCGTATTATGGTCCCGGAACCCGGAACAGGTAAAATATGATTATTATGTGTTGCCTGTAAAGTTACGCGGAATTTCGGATAGCGTAGGTCGGTTCGGCGCATTGAAACCAAATCCTAAAACTTAAGAATTCCTAAGTTTGATTCTAGGGGTTTTGGAGGGTGATTCGTAGTTTTAGCGGTGTTTAGGGCATTCCGAAGGATCGAGTGAGTTCGTAATATGATTCGGAACTTGTTGGTATAATTGCACGGGGGCTCGGGTGGGCCCAGGGGCCTCCCGTACCCCGATCGGGGCAAAAAACCAGCAGCATCAGCTGCTGGTGCACCATGTCTGGTGTGACCGCAGGTGCGGTCGCCCAGGTTGCAGGTGCGATTCCGCTCCTGCGGTTGCACCATCGCAGGTGCGGCCCAGAATCCCCCAGCCCCATTCGCAGGTGCGGCCTAGAATCCCCCAGCCCCATTCGCAGGTGCAGACCCTCCACCGCAGGCGCGACCTCGCAGGTGCGAGGTTTGTCTGCAGGCGCGCCTTCGCAGGTGCGATCCTCCCTTCGCAGGTGCGGCCTAGAATCCCCCAGCCCCATTCGCAGGTGCAGACCCTCCACCGCAGGCGCGACCTCGCAGGTGCGAGGTTTGTCTGCAGGCGCGCCTTCGCAGGTGCGATCCTCCCTTCGCAGGTGCGGCCCCCGGCCTCCTTGGCCATCATCGTAGGTGCGACCTTATGGTCGCAGGTGATGGACCGCAGGTGCGGTCCAATGGTCGCAGGTGCGGAAATAGCTGAAGGCAGACTCCTAATTAATACGGGACTTTGGCTCATTTCCTCCATATTTCATCATTTTGGATGATTTTTGAGGGCTTTTCAAGAGGGGTTTCATCTACCAACTAAAAGGTAAGTGATCTTCCATTTCATATTAGCTTGGTACATCACTTTTTAGGTTGATTAACATCAAATTAGAGGTAAAATCATGGGTTAGAGCTAAGACCTAGGGTTGATGAATTCTTAAAAATTTCAATACTTTTCTACCATGAAACCTTAGGGAATTTACATATAAATGATCCTTAGGTTATGGGTGAGTGTTTTCTTCGAAAATTTTCGGAATCCGAGCGTGTGGGCCCGTGGGTGTATTTTGGAAATTCTTCAAGAATGATGAATTAGCCTAATTAGTGGTGTAATTTCCTACTATTGAGCATATATTGATATATTTAAGTAATATTTGGCTAGTTTCGAGTCCTTGAGCGACGAGTTTGGAGTTTCGGGCACTTTCTTGATCAGAGGAGTAGAGTTCTACACGAGGTGAGTCTCCTTTCCAACCGTGTAAGAGGAAATTGTCCTCATAGGTAATTGTATTTATTAAATGTCCCTATTTGCGGGGGCTACGCACGTACCAAGTGACGAGAGTCCGTGCGTAGTGACTACTATGCTTTGTCGGGTAGTGTTAGGATTCACAAGCATGCTTTTACTTGTCTTGTCTGTCTTCCCTTGCAAGTAACTGTGGTGAGTTAGCACCTCTGAGGCATTATGGAAACGTTAGTGAATATCCTGCAAGCTTAAGTTATAGATTATGCTACAAATGTGATACTGGAATTTCCTTCTTTAAAATATGTTTTGTTGGAATTGTGTATATTATGAGCACCTGAGTCACAGGTATGATTCGTGAGCGGGGTAGCCTTACATTAAGTCAACCACGTCACATGTCGATTCGTGAGCGGGGTAATAGATGCATCTATGGTTCGGGACGTTCGACCCTCGGCAGTGCACATTTAACTTATTGCGATGCTTCGGCCGTACGCTTCGGCATGCTATATGATATTTACTTGTCTGAGAGTTTTATTTATGAATCATCAATTTTATCTGTCTGGCTCGGAAGGAATTTGGTGATTTTGTTCATATACTGTTGTAGTTAATACGACGCGGGAGGTCCTACTTGGTTATTTGATTGTTCCATGTGTACCTGCTTTCCATATTTATTGTACCTGAAACTTTATTGTCATAAACTAGTATTTTGACCTAGTAAGTAAAATGTCTACCTCTTGCCACTTCTTCTTCGAGTTTAGACGGGATCCTCACTGGGTACATATTTAAATATATGTACTCATGCTACTCTTCTGTACTTAACTGTACAGGGTCTGAGCCAGCTGCGTCCGGCCACTATTCCGGCGACCATCGTTGAGAGTTTCCTTCTGCTGATTTCACGGTGAGCTGCTTTCCCCGGCGATCTTGGAAGCACTGTGGAGCTCCCCACATACTTTTGTCTTGTTGTCTTTTCCTATCAGACATCATTGCATTTATTAGCAGGGTTTTGTATAATCAGTCGCCTGTTGACTCGTGACACTAGATTCTGGAACGTATATGAATTTCTTGATATTTTGGTAAAGATAAACAGATTCTACTTTATCTTGGGTTGTAAATTGCCTTGTGCTTCACTTAGAGATTGGTTTTAAAGGTTTTTCTTATTTTAAAAAAAATCACAAAAAGGGTTTTTATCATTTAATCACGCAAGGAATCATACGGGTAGATAGATGTTGGCTTGCCTGATCCTGCCGTTGAGCGCCATCACGACCTGAGCGGAATTGGGTCGTGACATATGAAAGTAAATTTCTTTTTGTACTATTTTAACAAATGATCCACATTTTTAGTTTTTGCTTTCTTTACCTTTTGGCTTTCTTATCATACTAAAATACGTATTAAAATGTTTTACTCCTTCCCTATAAAAAAGAAGAAGAGAGAGACAAGAGCCACTTGAGTTTTTGCTCCTTGTGTCAAAAACAAGAATCAAGAACCGATCAAGAGTATATGTAAATTGCAATTCTTTTTTGTTCTCTTCGGATTTTCAAGTATTACATCAAATATTTGAAGCAATAAAAAGTTGTTTTGGAATCAACTTATTAACCTTTTGAATAAGGTTTTCTCATTCTAAATTGCTAAGTATTATTTTTCATTTTAAAAACTTATAATTTTTTGTGTGTTTATTAAAAGATATATTGCTTTTTTAATTGTTTTTTTTATTAGAATTTAAATATGGCAACAAAAAAGAATTTGTGGACAAAGTCATATTTTTCACTTCAAAACAGATCTGAATAATCGGAAAGGTATAAATATATTTTTGGTCTTCTCTTTAGCGGTAAAAAGCTGAGTTCACAAGATGGTGAGAATCTAAGAAACTTTGTATTTTCTTAAAATATAATAGTTATTCTGATATTGATAGTTTAGACTTATTTTTTAAATTTAAATATTAAGAAGTAAAAATAAAAATTGATCTTAACTAAGATCAACAATATATCTCACGAAAGATTAAATTCACTAGCTATATTATCAAGTGAAATATAATTATTAGAATAAATCAATTATAAAAGAAGTAATAATGCAACTTAGAAAGTCAAAAGTAGCAACATGAGCCGTCTGAAATTTGTCAAAAATTAATTAAACTTTAATTAATTTTAAAATTCCGAATATGTTTTAATAGTGGTACTCAAAGCGGCCAACTGGTGTCATTTCTACAGCTAAAGAACCCAATTACATATAGGAATAATTGTACAAATAGCCAGTCAAATTCACGAATTATTTTCCATAACTAGTATGCATGAATTATAATAATTATATATAGTTATATACATATTATATATTTATTATACATATATTATAAATTTGCCCGCCTTTTTAGTTAAGTCATTGGGCAAGCGGTTATTTAAGTTAATTCTTTTTGCATGTATTCAAATGATATTTTTGAAAAAAATAGCTCGCCTGAATTTACTCTTTACTATTTTTAGCTAATGTAGATAGATTATCACTACTAAAAATCCGGCAAAAAGCGATCAAACTTGGTCTGTCAAATAAAGCGACCAAAGTTGGTCGCTAAACTGGATAACATAATTAAAAAATAATTGTAAATACATTAGCGACCACAGTTGGTCGCTATTTGGCAGATAATGTGGTCAAAATGTTGACCGGAAGGTCAGACTTGGTTGGTCAAAGAAAAAAGTAAAAATAGCGACCATCTTTGGTCGCTAAAGTGGGACCCAGCTATAAATTTTTTAATGATTATATTATTATTTTAAAAAATTATAAAATTTAAATAAAAAAGATTTAGAATTAGCGACCAAATTTGGTCGCTTATCAAATAGAGACCAACTTTGGTCGCTAATGTTGGACCCAGTTATAAAGTTTTAATAATAATATTATTATTTTAAAAAAATTATGAAATATAAATAAGTATAATTAAATTGCTCGCTAATGAAAGGGGAAGAGGGTAGAGACCAAAGGTGGTCGCTAATATGAGACCCAGTTCTAACGTTTAACAATTATGTTATTATTTAAAAAAATTATAAAATATAAAATAAATCTGATTTATTGTTAGCGACCAACTTTGGTCGCTAATTGTGATTTCTGGATACTTAGCGACCAAAGTTGGTCTCTTT
>ML272630.1:0-66200 GCA_005239495.1 Nicotiana undulata | reverse complement strand
GGCCCTCTTCTTCCCGAGATGAATCTCAGTCCCCGGTTCAAGATCCTGCCGAGCGTCTTTTCCGTGAAGGGTTTGAGCTTGACCCTGATGATGTTCCTTTAGCTACTATCTTTCCTGATTTTGCTGTTGTTCCTGATCCTCTTGCTATTACTGCCGCTCCTCCGTCCGTATCTGTTATTTACTCAGCTCCTCATCCATCCGTATATGTTGATGTGCCCGTGGCTCCCTCGGCTCCTCGTCCATCCGTATCTGTTGCTGCTCCCTCCGTTCCTGCTTCCGTGCCTTCTCTTGTGGAAGTAGGGTCTTCCAGCAGGGAGATGCAGAGGGTTATAATTGAGGTTCCAGCCGGAGGGAGTCTTTTTAAGAAGACGGGTGAGCCTGAAGTGTGGCTCAAACCTCTGATCGGCTCTGAAGAGAGGTCAAAACTTGACAGCCATTCAACTCTTACTTGGGCCATTGAAGTGGTGCACAATTCTTTGAAGGTATGCCTTTGAATTTTTCATACATACAATTTTCTTCGAATAACAGTTTAACATGTTTGATTATTTTACTGTTTTTTGTAGACGCACCTTATTGGCTTAGAACTCATGAAGAGAGTTTCAAATTCAGAGAATGAGCTGAAAGAGCTGCGTGAGCTTCAGTTTGATTTTAACAATATGAAGGCACAATATGATGGCTTAAGGATAGATATGGATGCTCTAGTGGAGGAACGGCATACCTTAAAGGAGCAGTTGAGGATTGCTGCTACGGAGTTAGCAGCGGAGAGAGCTTCTTCCAGCCAGGTCAACAAAGACAAAGACATTCTTGAATCCTCATTTGCTGAACAGTTGTCGAAAGCCACGGAGGAAATCAGGAATCTAAAGCATATGCTGGGCAGAAGGAGGAATACTCCAGTGAACTTGTACGAAATCTTTCCCAGACTCAAGAGGATCTTCGTGAAGCCCTGGTCAAAGTTCGAACTCTGGAGGAGTCAGTTGTACCTTTGAAGGTTGCCCTTGAAGCCGCCGAAGCTGAGAAGGATAGCTTGAAGATTGAAATTCAGGCATGGTCAAATGATTATAGTGACCTTGAAGAGGCGACAACCGTTGACGTGAGTTGGGCATATATGGGTGCTCGTCATGATACGTTAATGGAAATGGGCCAGGAGGGTTTCGACCTCAATGCTGAGATTGCTAAATCTAAAGAGGCCATGGAGAATATCCAGCGGGGTCTTGAATTTTATCCATCTGATGAAGCCCATGATCTTCAAGCAGCTGTCGTTCCTCCTCCTGAAGAAGTCAACTCTCCTCCTCCTCAAGAATGAAGATTTTTTTATCCCCACTCCCTTTTTTTTTATTTCTTTGGATTGATGTGGTTACTCCCAGCTCCATTGGGGGTAAGTTTAAAACTTTAAAGTCCCCAAGTGACAACTTAGGGGCACAAAAAAGTGTAAATATTTATGTGGCTAAGTACTAGTTAGTACTTAGTTTTTGACTTAGCCGCTTATTTTAATTTCAATACAATCTTGAGACTTTTTGCTATGAGTTTGAACGTTACTCTTTTAAGTCGATTGTATGTATTGCTTTTCTGAGGTTTTTGTTTGTACCTCTTAGCTTTTTTGCATGAATATGCATATTTCACTTTGAACCTTTTCACAGTAGGTGTAGTGTTCGTATAAATTTTTAGCCTTTGTTTGTGACATGCTTTGTTTATGAGTTAGGGCCCTTTTTGATTAATACTTAATGAAGAAGACGTCTCAACTTCATTGGAATGCAATAGAGTGATAGGAATTTCTCACATGTTTAAGAATGTTTTTGTGAGAAGTTTTTATTTGAACTTTCACAACATTTTACATGTGTTATGATTATCATCTAAGACTCATGTTGCAACTGTTTTGTTTTAACAGATTTGATAATCACTTGTATTTCGCAACTGTTTTTCATAGGTAACAGTTTTTTCGAGTTAATACAAGGAGATAACTGTTTTTCATTTGTAACAGTTTTTGTAAATGTTGGGTTTTTACCCATAACTATTTTTATTTGCAATAGTTTTATAACAAGTACGAGAGAAATGTATCGTGATTCGTAACTATTTTATTTGATAACACTTTTGAGAATAAATACAAGGGTTATGATCTTTCATCCGTAAATGTTTTATTTGAATAACAGTTTTCTACTTGAGTACAAAGATTTCGTAACTGTTTTTTGATCATAACAGTTTTTTGACTAAGTACAATGATGACGATCTTCTATCCCTAACTGTTTTTTGTCGCAACAATTTTTGTATAAGTGTAAGATGTACATTTCTTCGTCGTAGCTGATACTTTTCCTTTTAACCTGAACATGGTTCGAAGGTTTTTTAGAGTAGGCTTTGTAATTCTTGTGCTGGAGTCTTCAGTTCTTTTAGTTTTGCTCGTATCACTTGACTTGTTGGGTAAATGGTTCTTTTAGGCTCGAGCTTTTGACTTCTGGCAGTCTTTTTGCTTCATCTTGGCCTTCCATACTGTATAGTCCCCCAAGTGTTTGAGCTTTGAAGAATGAGATCTCGAGCACTTGATTGTTCCTTCTTTGTGGTCCTTTCCCTGAAAAAGGAAAACATTCCGGACTCGAAGGTATATACTTTTTTAGATGATGACTGCTTAACCTTTTAAAATATCCATAAGAAAGTGTAACCCTAGACCGGGAATTGTGTTATTTCCTCGTGTCTTTGCAGGTCTAATGTCATCATCTGGTGATGGGTTAGCTTTTTGCCTATCATCTAAAAAAGTTAGTAAAATTTAAATATTCAAAGATAAAGTCGAACATGCGATACCCGACCGGGGGTACTTCTTTTCTTTAGAAGTAGTATTTCTTCAGGTGGATGGCGTTCCAACTCGTTGGTAGAATCTTGCCGTCCATGTCTTCCAACTCGTACGCACCTTTTCCAGCTATGCCCCGGACCTTATAGGGTCCTTCCCAATTTGGACTCAATTTGCCAGCTCCTGCTTCTTTTGTTGATTGGAAAACTTTTTTAAGTACGAAGTCCCCAATCTTAAAATATCTGA
Source organism: Nicotiana undulata (assembly GCA_005239495.1). Taxonomy (NCBI): domain Eukaryota; kingdom Viridiplantae; phylum Streptophyta; class Magnoliopsida; order Solanales; family Solanaceae; genus Nicotiana; species Nicotiana undulata. Next base: position 63,178 of record ML272630.1, on the reverse strand, counting down.
AATGAGCTTTACGATTGTAATATCGCTCTACGATTTGCTTTTGAGCTGCCATCCGTATTAGAGCTGCTTCTCTTCGTGACTCGAGCAAGTCCAAATTGGTTTGGAGTTTGGCGTCATTTGTTTGCTCCGTAGCTGTTGTCACCCTCAAACTTGGTTCGCCGATTTCCCGGGTATTAATGCTTCTGAGCCATAAACAAGTGCGAAAGGGGTTTCTCCCGTAGCTGTTTTTGACGTAGTTCTGTATGCCCATAATACCGCTGGTAATTCGTCGGGCCAACTGCCTTTGGCTTTATCTAAGCGCTTCTTTATATTGTTGATAATGATTTTGTTCGTAGACTCAGCTTGTCCGTTAGCTACGGGATGATATGGTGTTGAAGCAATCCGTTTAATTTTCCAACTTTCGAAGAACTCCGTGATTTGAGAGCCTATAAACTGTGGACCATTATCACACACGATCTCCTTTGGAATTCCAAATCGGCATATTATGTTTCGCCATAAGAAACTTTTGACCTCCTTTTCCCGCACTTGTTTGAATGCTTCCGCTTCGACCCATTTTGTGAAATAATCAGTAAGCACCAGAAGGAATCGTACCTGTCCTTTAGCTAGGGAAGAGGTCCCACTATATCCATTCCCCATTTCATAAAGGGCCATGGTGATATGATAGAATATAATAGCTCCGCTGGTCTGTGCATATTATTGGCAAACCGTTGACACCTATCGCATTTTGAGATGAAATTCTCCGCGTCTTCTTCCATCTTAGGCCAATAGTACCCTGCTCTGATTAGGGTTTTTACTAAATACCTTGCTTTCGCGTGATTTCCACAATGTCCTTCGTGGACTTCTTTTATCACGAACTTCGTCTGATTAGGTCCGAGGCATTTAGCTAGGGGTCCCCCGAACATTTTACGATACAACGTGTTATGTAAAAGATAATATCTTGCTGCTTTGCGGTGAAGCGCTTGTGCTTCTTTCTTGTCTTCAGGCACGGTACCACTCTGCAAAAAAATTGAGAATTTCGTTTCTCCAATCCCAATTTAAATTATTGAAAGATACCTCATTTCTTTCCTGGTCAATCGCTAAATGAAAGAGGTGGACGACAATGGTGTTGTCTTTATTGGTCACTTCTGTGACTTCCGCAAGGTTTGCTAACGCATCTGCTTCAACATTTTCTTCCCTGGGTATTTGTATTATTTTCCACGTTTTGAACTGTCTTACAAGTTCTCGTGCCTTTTCTAAATATTGTTGCATTCGAGTTTCTCGAGCGATGTAGGTCCCCTGCATTTGGTTTACCACCAATTGAGAATTGCTGTTGATCTCAATTTGTTGAATTGACAGCTCCCGTGCCAATTCTAAACCTGCAATAATAGCCTCGTACTCTGCTTCATTGTTAGTGATTGGATAACACTTAATATCTTGTCGTATCTTTTCACCCGTGGGTGATGTCAGTATAATGCCTAATCCAGCTCCTTTTACATTAGAAGAGCCATCTGTAAATAGGGTCCATTCACCTGGGTTTACACCATTGAAGAGTTGTAACTCTTTTTCCACTTTAGGGGTAATATTGTTTCTAAAGTCAGCTAAAAAGTCTGCTAATATTTGCGATTTAATTGCCGTTCTAGGTTGATATGTTATATCATGCTCACTTAACTCTATTGCCCATTTGGCTAATCTTCCTGACAGTTCTTGTTTGTGCAGACTATTTCTTAAAGGATATGAAGTCACGACAGTGATTGGATGACATTGAAAATAAGGACGTAATTTTCTTGATGCCATTATTAAAGCTAAAGCTAATTTTTCTAGATGTGGATATCTAGTTTCGGCATCTAACAGAGTCTTGCTTACATAATAAATAGGGGATTGCTTACCTTTTTCTTCCCTTATCAGTACTGCACTTACGGCAATTTCTGAAACAACCAGGTAGATGTATAATCTTTCTCCTTCTCTTGGCTTCGATAGCAGCAGTGGTTTTGATAAGTAAATCTTCAAGTCTTTGGGTGCCTGCTGGCATTCTTCAGTCCACTCGAACTGATTTTGCTTTTTAAGAGCTGAAATGAACTTAAAGCTTTTCTCGGAAGATCTAGAAATAAATCTCCCTAAAGCTGCTATTCTTCCTGTTAATCTTTGAACTTCTTTTTTATTCTTCAGAATTTCAGGTATTTCTTCTATAGCTTTTATTTGAGCCGGATTTACTTCTATTCCTCTATTAGATACAAGGAATCCCAGAAACTTACCAGATTGTACTCCGAAGGCACATTTTTCCGGATTGAGTTTCATATTATACCTGCGTAAGATGTCAAAAGTAGTAGATGCTGGAGATGATTTTCCGCTTGTGTTGATTTCACAAGCATATCATCGATATAGACTTCCATCGTTTTTCCTAAATGTTCTTGGAACATTTTTGTTACTAACCTTTGGTAAGTGGCCCCTGCATTTTTCAAGCCAAAAGGCATGACCTTATAACAATAAGCCCACATGTTAGTGATGAATGAAGTTTTTTCTTCATCTGGGGAATCCATTTTAATCTGGTTATAACCAGAAGATGCATCCAAAAAACTTAACAATTCATGACCTGCGGTAGCATCGATCATTTGATCTATATGTGGCAAAAGAAATGAATCTTTAGGACATGCTTTATTTAAATCAATATAATCTACACATACCCTCCATTTTCTGTTCTTTTTAGGCACCACTACTGTGTTAGCCAGCCAGTCAGGATAATTTACCTCTCGTATCGAGCCTATGTTCAGTAGTTTTTGAACTTCCTCGTCAATTACTTGATTTTTGAAAGGTCCTTGCTTTCTTTTTCTTTTGTTTAACAGGTGCGAAGGATGGATCTTCATTTAGTTTATGAGTCATCACTTTTGATATGATACCTGTTATATCTGAGTGGGACCATGCAAAACAGTCCTCATTAGCTTTTAAATAATTGACTAACATACCTTTTTGCTCAAGAGTTAGTCTTTCCAGCAATTTTGTGCCAATATACAACTTTCTCTCGGGCTTTTGTTCAGAAAGCGGAACAGCCTCAAGTTCTTCAGCAGTCGTTTTAATATGCTCGTCTTCTTCTGGTTCACGAATAAAATCTGGTCTGGAGTCTATGTTAGCATGTTCTGGCTCATCCTTGATGGTAACATGATTTGTTTCATCGTTATCTCCTTCCGTACCTATTTGAATATCCATTTCGTTTGTACATAGTTAACAAAAGTTGTTTTCCATACCTGTATGTTGAGGAGCTTCTGTTTGATAAGTTGTTGTCTCTCCCGTATCTTTTTTGTTGTAAAGAGCTATCGAATTGATATTTCTCGAAGTTTGCTGGTCACCTATAATTTGTCTTACTCCCCACTTTGAAGGGAATTTTATTACCTGATGTAAGGTGGATGGGACCGCTTTCATATCATGGATCCATGGTCTTCCCAAAATAACGTTATAAGCTATCTCTGTATTAATGACTTGGAATTTCACATTTTGACGACTCCTTCGGTGTAAGTGGTAAGTTCGATTTCTCCTTTAGTTATCACTGTTGAATTATCGAACCCAGATACGGCTCGTGCCTTTGGGATCATTTCATTTTCTACCAGCATTTCCTCCACAACTTTTATCAAAATAATGTTGACTGAACTGCCTAGATCAATCAACACTCTTTTAACGTTAGTGTCATGAATAATTAATGATATTACCAGTGCATCGTTATGAGGAAGCATTAATCTGCCAAAATCTGCATCATCAAAAGTTATTTGATCTTCCTTCGTCTCTTCTCGAACTCGTTTCCCGTGGGTAGTTGTGACTTTTGATGCTGACTGGCAGACTATGCCGTTCACTTCTTCCCCTCCATGTATGACGTTGACAGTTCGTTTTGGGTAAGGAGGTTTTGGGGGCTCATGCCTGTTCTTCATATATGCCTGTTTACCTTTATCACTAAATAATTCTGTTAAGTAGCCCTGTTTTAATAGATATTCTATTTCACCTTGCAAAAATCTGCAATCTGCAGTTCTATGGCCATGATCATTGTGGAATTCACACCACTGATCAAGGTTTCTCCTGTTAGGATTAGATCGCATTTCTTTGGGCCATTTAACCTTGTCTCCCATATTTCTCAATATTGAGACAAGTTCAGTACTGCTCACATTGAAGTTATGGTCTCCAATTCGGGTATTACCCCTGGACCGTTCATCTCGATCTCTCCTGGATCTAGATGAGGATGAGCCTATATCTCTTCCCGATGGTCTTGTATTTTCGAATCTAGGACGTGTGTCACGTCCCGAAGGTCCTAAGTAAGGATCTTACATGTTTTTACCTGACCTTTTCTCTGGTTCTGGACGTTTGGTTCTGGGATATTCTTCATCTTTTGATCGAGCAATGATATCTTCTTTGATTCTGAGTTTGGTACTGTACCTATTATACACATCATTCCATGTTGTAGCTAGAAATTCTCTCAGACTTTCTTTAAGTCGTCTCGTGGCTTCTGAGCTTTTATCATTTAAGTTGCTTGCAAATGCCATGGCCGCCCAATTGTCAGGCACCCTTGGTAATTGCATTCTTTCTCGTTGAATCTTGTCAAGTTAAAGCTCCTTTTGTGAGCGTTTCCCCAAATTTCTTGACAAGGGCCGATTCGATCTCCTCTTTTGTTAAGTCATTTACTTTTACTCCAGTAGTGAAGGCAGTCATGTGATTGCGTGGGTCAGTTTTTCCATCATATTTAGGAACGTCGGGCATTCTAAATTTCTTGGGTATAGGCAATGGAGACGCACTTGGCTTCCAAGGTTGTTGAGAATATCTATCAACATCAATGCCCTTGATTATAGGCGACACTCCAGGGATTTGCTCGATGCGATCGTTCTGTTCCTTCATCTGTTTCTACATGGTTAGTAATAAATTTTGTAACTCAGAGTTATTAGTCGTACCTGGTCTCGTTTCAAGAGATGCATTGGGGGTTTCACCTCTGGTTGAGCTTATTAATCCAGACTGCGGATTCTCTACTACGATTGTATTATTTGAAGGCGGCGTTAGTGGTACTGGAGGTGCCTGTGGTAATCCTCTCGCAAATTCTTGCAAAGCTTTCCCCACGTATTCAGCAATCATTTGCCTTATTTTATCTTGCTCTATTGGTTGCTCATTATTGTTACAATGGTTATCAGATCTTTCAAAGGATGATTCCCTCGAAGCACATGGTGTTCCTCGAGGAGATGGAACTGGGGTTCCATTTCCTTGTTGGTTGTTGCCGTCATTGTTGTTGACGTTGTTTTTGTTTTTGTCGTTGTTGTTGGAATTCGACATGATTTAAAGGATATCAGTTGGTAAACGCACTATGATTATCAGATTCCCGGTAACGGAACCATTTTGTTTAACCAAAGAATGAAATTCCTTGACCAAAGCTATTTTAGGATAAACGCGGGTTACTGATAATCGAGTGAATAATATAATGAATAAAGGAATAATATGCAGAAAAGTAAAGAAATTTGTATTCGAGAATTCAGATGCCCTTATGGGTTATATTTCTTCCCTTTATATAGGGGTTTCCTAGTATAACGTTTGGTTCCTGTCATGATTGCTCATTAATGGTTAATTATTACATTAATGAGGCGTTACAAAGGATAACCGTAATTGTTGTATAGGAGTTACGTAACGTATAAGTCATTAACTGTTGATTCTCGAATCTGCCCGTAGCTTCGTTTGGGTTCACTGTGACCGTATCTCTTCTTTGTCATTAAGTTTCCCGTGGTTGATGAACTCGTGGGTTAATTGACCGTGCCTCTTTATCCCGTACCTCTTTATAGAATCAAGTCTATCTGTTGCGTTTTCCTTGGTCCACGTAGCTAGCTGAGTTGTCAAGGTCTTGCTTACGTGTGATACTCTTTTTTACCAATACATGTAGGTTTAGGCATCGTTTGCGAAATTTGAAAGTTTAGAAGTTCTTAGGCTTGAATCCGAGGGTAAATTGGTGTTTTGATGTTGTTTTGAGTGATTTGAGGGTGAGGCTAAGTTCGTATGGGGTTATTTGGCTTGTTGGTATTATTGATTGAGGTCCTGAAGGCCTCATGTGTGTTTAGGGAGGTTAACAAGTCAAGTTTAAAATTTGGAGAATGGATGAAATTTGCTTCTGCTAGTGTAATCGCACCTGCGAGGGTGTTGGCGCAGGTGCAATGGGTAACGGGCAGGTGCGAGATTATGTTGGGATTGAGAGATCTGCATGTGCGAGTGGGTGTGCGCACCTGCGAGACCGCAGAAGCGAGTAATTGCCCGCAGATGCGAAGGAGAAGAGGTCAGGCAGTGGCCACAGGTGCGAGGTCGCATATGCGGATATGGAGCGCAGATGCCAAGTTAGAGGTTTTAGTGGTTTTCCGCAGGTGCAGAAGTATGGGCGCAGATGCGGCACCGCAGGTGTGCATATTTAAACGCAGGTGCGAAAGACCTGGGCGAAACTATAAATAGAACTCTTTGCGAATTTTGGATCATTTCCACCATTTCCAAATCTAGTTTTTGGAGCTTTTGGAGTAATACTTGAAGAGAGATTCAAGGTTTTTAAGTGAGGTTTAGTTGCTTGAGCTCTAATACTCCTAACTATGGTGTTTTCCCATTGTTTTATCATCTTATTAGTGCAATTTAGGGGTGAAAATAGGGGGGTTAGGGCATGAAATTTTGAAGAGTTTGATTTGAGGGACTAAATGGTGTTGGATTTTGATAAATTTCGTATGTATGGACTTCTGAGTGAATGGTCTTTCAAGTTTTTTAACTTTTGTCGAATTTTAAGACGTGGGCCCGGGGGCCGAGTAGAACCAATTTCGGGTTCTTGGTCTAATTTGGTAGTTTTTCTTGTGGAATTTATTCCTTTAGCGTATATTGATGGTATTGTACTGGTTGTGAATAGATTCGGATAATTTGGAGGCCGAATTGAAGGGCAAGGGCATAGAGAAGTAGAGATTTGCTCGGTTTGAGGTAAGTAACGGTCTTAAATCCGATCTTGAGGGTATGAAACCCCGAGAAATTCATATGATGTTGATATTTAGAGTTCACACACACGCTAGGTGACAGGCGTGTGAGCGTGCACCGAGTTGTATTGAGACTTGGTCCGTCCCGGTAGACTGCTAAGTCAAATACACCTTTGTTATTACCTGTGCACTCTTGTTTTTGAGTTATTCACTGCCTTACATGTTAGAAATCATGCTTAGGCTATATAGAAACCCTATTGGGACCCGCAGTAGTCGTGAACTTGTTGTATTGACTATTAAATTGTTGTCTTGTACTCAGTCATTATTTGCTTATGCTTTTTATCTCAGTTGTCTCTCTCCCATGATTTGAATTGTACTTGATATATTCATGTTTGGGCTGTTGTTGTGAGAACTGTGAGGCTGGAAAGGCTAATGAATGATATAGGGCCTGAGTGCCGGGTTGAGAGCTGTGTGAGATATGTTAGATCGGATTGCGTGGCGTGGTTAATGTTGGATCGGGTTCCACACTGCAATAAGCCTTCGGGCGATAATATTGGATTGGGTTGCACGCCACATAAGTACTTAGATCGGGCTATATGCCGCAATAATATATGGATCGGGATGCACGCCGCATTAGTATTGGGTCGGGCTGCACGCCGCAACAATATAGCGTTTGGAACGTAGGAGCCCCTCTAGAGTCTGAACACCCCCAATGAGCGCAGGTACCTTGATTGTGAGTATTGAGGCTAAGAGTCGAGCTATTGAGCTATCGAGATAGATGAGTGACAGTAGCCCCAGTGAGGCTGTGTCTTGCTTTTATTTATTGATGCACATTGTTGCTAGTCATTGCTGTTGTGATGTTTTGAAGGACTTATACTGTTTCGCATGAGCTTGAAACGTTTAGATTTTTAAAACACCGGTTTGAAAGCATGCTGAATTTCCTGTACAAAAATTTATGAAAAGAACTGTATTATGTGTAGCTCGGCTTTGTTTTCTCAGTTCCTTATTTAATTATGTTACTTACTGAGTTGGAAGTACTCACGTTACTCCCTGCACTGTATGTGTAGATTCAGGTAAGCCCGTTCGCAGAGATCGTTAAGTCTGTGCGCTTTGGGTTGTCGGAGACTTATGAGGTAGTTGTCGGAGTCCGCAACCCGTGATTTCTCCTATATTATTATCTTTTCTTTCTATTTTGGTATTAGTGGAACGTTTTAAGCTTTGATGTTAGTCTGGTTTAGATGCTCATGACTTAGTGACACCCCAATGTCGGGCTTTCTTTTCCGCACTTTTATTTTGAGATTGAACTCTTTTATGAAGGTTTTATGATGAATAACATTGAAATTATCTCTTAAAAATGAAATATCAAATTGTTTTGGTAATGTGTCGGCTTGCCTAGTACCACGATAGGCGCCATCACGACCGGGTTAGTTTTGGATCGTGATAAGTTGGTATCAGAGCCTAGGTTACATAGGTCTCACGAGTCATGAGCAGTTTTAGTAGAGTCTTGCGGATCTGTGCGGAGACGTCCGTACTTATCTTCGAGAGGCTGCAGAACCCTTAGGAAAATCTCACATTCTTGAATTCTTGTCGTGAGAGTCTGTTGATTCTAGTAACTAAACTCATATTGTCTCATTCTCTCACAGATGGTGAGGACTCGCACTACCGCACAGGGTGCCTAGCCACCAGCCAGGCCCGCGAGATTTCGAGGCCGCGGTCGAGGCTATGGTAGGGGTAGAGGTGCAGCCCGTGCAGAAGCCGGGGCAGTACCTGCAGACCCTCCAGTTGCTCCAGTCCAGGTCCTAGTCGTTGATGCCCCAGTGGAACCAGCTCAGGCACCACTTGTGCCTATTGTGACTCCTGGCCTTCAGGAGGCCCTAGGCCATATCCTATTAGTATGTACTAGCCTTGCTCAGGCGGTCTCTATTTCTACGGCCGCAACTACTTCTCAGGACGGGGGAGGAACTTAGACTCCCATCGCCCGCACACCGGAGCAGGTTGTTCAGGGACTTCAAACACCAAAGGCACCACCAACCCAGCTGGTTGTAGTTGCTCAGGACTATGTGGTTCCTATTATGACTGAGGCCGAGCAGCGTAGATTGGAGAGGTTTGGGAGACTCCAGCCTCCATCTTTCAGTGGTGCAGAGGGTGAAGATGCACAAGGTTTCTATGATAAGTGTCAGATCATGCTCCGGACAACAGGTATTCTGGAGACCAGTGGGGTCTCATTCACTACTTTCCAGTTCTCTAGGGCTGCATTCAGTTGGTGGGAGGCTTACGAGAGGCGTAGGCCGGTCGGCGCAGCACCCCTTACTTGGTAGTAGTTCTCCGTTCTCTTTCTGGAGAAGTTTGTACCTCAGTCCCACATAGAGTAGTTGCGCAGACAATTTGAGCAACTTTTTCAGGGTGATATGTTTATGACACAGTATGAGATGCAGTTCTCCGAGTTGGCCCATCATGCGATCTAGTTGGTTCCCACAGACCGTGCGAGGATCAGGAGGTATATAGATGGCCTCATTTTTTCACTTCGATTGCTCATAACCAAAGAGAGATTGTTTGGAGCTAATTTTGATGAGGTTGTTGACATTACTCGATAGATTGAGATGGTTCGTGGTCAGGAGAGGGATGAGAGGGAGGCTAAGAGGCATCGCGAACTGGGTGGATTCATTGGTGCTCCTTCTGGGGGTCAGTTCCAGCACGGCAGAGGCTGTCCATTAAGGCATGCTTGGACAACTTGCCCAGTTCACCGTGGTGCATCATCTGGCCATGGTTCTTATAATTATCAGCATGGTCGTTCATCAGTTTGTTCCGTCCCAGCGTAGAGTTCTTCTCGTGCTCCATCGGGTCAGGGTTCGTCTATACCGGGTCCTTCTGCTAGTTATCTCGGTGCTCGGGGCTCCCTTCAGTCCCCAACACCAGCATAAGGGTGTTGCTATGAGTGTGGAGAGTTTGGTCACATGAGGAGAGAGTGTCCCTGTCTAGTGGGAGGTCCCAGTCTGAAAAGGAGTCAATCTATGTCATCAGAATCAGTTCCTCCACCACCTGCCCAATCAGCTAGGGGTCGCTCGAGAGGGGGAGGAAAATCAGTAGGTGGCCAAGTTCATTTCTATGCGCTAGACCAGATGCCATTGCTTCAGATGCTGTGATTGCAGGTATTGTTTTAGTTTGTCACCGAGATGCCTCGGTATTATTTTACCCTGGTTCCACGTATTCATATTTTTCCTCATACTTTGCTCATTTTCTGGATATGCCCCGTTAGTCTTTAGCTTCATCAGTTCATGTATCTACTCATGTGGGCAATACTATTGTTGTAGACCGCATATATCAGTCATGTTTAGTGACTATTGGGGGTCTAGAGATCTGAGTGGACCTTTTTCTACTCAGTATTGTTGGCTTTGATGTGATATGGGGTATGGATTAGTTATCTCCATGCCATGTTGTTCTAGATTGTCACGCTATGATCGTGACGTTGGCGATGCCGGGATTTTCGAGGGTTGAGTGGAGTTTCTATAGATTATGTACCAAGTAGGGTGATTTCATATCTGAAAGCTCAGTGTATTGTCGAGAAGGGTTGCCTATCTTATTTGGCTTTTGTGAGGGATGTTAGTGCAGAGACACGTACCATTGATTCTATTCCGGTAGTACGTAATTTTCCGGATGTGTTTCCTGCAAACCTGCCATGCATGACGCCTGACAGGGATATTAACTTTGGTATTGATTTGGTGCCGGGCACTCAGCCCATTTCTATTCCACCGTATCGTATGGCACCGTCGGAGTTGAAGGAGTTGAAAGAACAGCTTCAAGAACTCCTTGATTAGGGGTTTATTCGGCCTAGTGTGTCACCTTGGGGTGCACCGGTCCTATTTGTGAAGAAGAATGATAGTTCCATGAGAATGCGCATTGATTACAAGCAGTTGAACAAAGTCACAATCAAGAACAACTATCATTTGCCTCGTATTGATGATTTATTTGACCAGTTTCAGGGAGCGAGGGTGTTCTCCAAGATTAATTTGAGGTCCAGTTATCACTAGCTGAAGATTCAGGATTCAGATATTTGTAAGACAACTTTCATGACCCATTATGAGTTCTTGGTGATGTCTTTTGGGTTGACCAATGCCCCAGTAGAGTTCATGCATTTTATGGACAGTGTATTCCATCCCTATTTGGACTCATTCGTTATTGTATTCATTGATGACATCCTGGTGTACTCTCGTAGCCAGGAGGAGCATGCTAAACATTTGCGGATTGTATTACAGAGATTGAGGGAGGAGACGCTTTATGCAAAGTTCTCCAAGTGTGAGTTTTGGCTCGGTTCAGTAGCATTATTGGGGCATGTGGTGTCCACTAAAGGTATCAGGTGGATCCGAAGAAGATAGATGCGGTGGAGAGTTGTCCTAGACCGACCTCAGCTACGGAGATTCGGAGCTTCCTTGGTTTGGCGGGTTATTACCGTCGCTTTGTGGAGTGCTTTTCATCTATTGCACCACGCTAGACCAAATTGACCCAAAAGGGTGCTCCATTCAGGTGGTCGGATGAGTGTGAGATAAGCTTTCAGAATCTTAAGACTTCCTTGACCACAACTCAGTGTTAATTCTGCCATCAGCTTCAGGTTCTTACACCGTGTATTGTGATGCCTCGATGATAGGTATTGTATGTGTTTTGATGCATGAGGGTAGGGTGATTTCCTATGCCTTGCGCCATTTGAAGATCCATGAGAAGAATTATCCTGTCCATGATCTTGATTTAGCAGTCATTGTTCAAGCCTTGAAGATTTGGCGTCATTATTTGTATGGGGTTTATTGTGAGATCTATAATGACCACCGGAATCTGCAGCATCTGTTTAAGCAGAAGGATCTTAATTTGTGTCAACAGAGATGGTTGGAGATTATTAAGGACTATGATATCACTATTTTGTACCATCTGGGAAAGGCCAATGTGGTGGCCGATGCTTTGAGTCGCCAGGCGGAGAGTTTGGGGAGTTTAGCATATCTTCCGACAGTAGAGACCCTTGGCATTGGATGTTCAGGCCTTAGCATTCCATCTTGTGAGATTGGATATTTCAGAATTGAGTCCGGTATTGGCTTGCGTGGTCTCCAGGTCCTCTCTTTATGACCGTATCAGGGAGCGTCAGTATAATGACCCCTACTTGCTCGTTCTTCAGGACAGGGTCCGGCGAGGTGATGCTATAGATGTGACTATTGGTGATGACGGTGTGTTGAGGATGCAGGGCTGGATATGTGTGCCTAATTTAGATGGGCTTCGGGAGTTGATTCTTGAGAAGGCCCACAGCTCGCGGTATTCCATCCATTCGGGTGCCGCGAAGATGTACCAGAATTTAAGACAACACTATTGGTGAAGGCGGATGAAGAAGGATATAGTTGGGTTTGTGGCTCGGTGTCTCAACTGCCAACATATTAAGTATGAGCATGAGAGACGAGTGGTTTGCTTCAGAGATTAGAGATTTCGGAGTTGAAGTGGGAGTGGATCACCATGGACGTTGTAGTTGGACTCCCACAGACTTCGAGGAAGTTCGATGCTTTTTGGGTTATTGTGGATCGGCTGACCAAGTTCGCGCACTTCATTCCTATTGGTACTACTTACACTTCAGAGGGGTTGGTTGGGGTTTATATCCGAGAGGTTGTTCGCCTGCATGGTGTCCCAGTTTTCATCATTTCAGATAGGGGTACTCAGTTTACATCGCAATTTTGGAGGGCCGTGCACCGAGAGTTGGGTACTCAGGTTGAGTTGAGCACAGCTTTTCACCCTCAGACAGACGGACAGTCCGAGCGCACTATTCAGATAGTGGAGGACATGTTGCGCGCTTGTGTTATTGACTTTGAGGGTTCATGGGACCAGCTTCTGCCGCTCGCGGATTTTGCATATAACAATAGTTATCAATCGAGTATTCAGATGGCTCCAAATGAGGCTTTATATGGGAGGAGGAGTAGATCTCCAGTATGATGGTTTGAGCCAGGTGAGGCTAGTCTCTTGGGTACAAACTTGGTCCAGGATGCATTAGATAAGGTGAAATTGATTCAGGAGCGGCTTCGCACGATGCAGTCTAGGTGTAACGACCCGACCAGTCGTTTTGAGAATTTAAGCTCTGTTTGGTGGTGTAAGGTCATGAACATCTTCACATTAAGTATATCGACCAACGTGCATGCTTGGATTTAGTTACCAGATGGTGCGTAGTTGAAATGGAAGAGGGATTCTAATTTCGGAAGCCTAAGCGGTGAGATTTGACAAGAGGTTTGACTTTTGTGTAAACGGCCTCAGAATGAGTTTTGGGTAATGTCAACAGCTTCATATGGTGATTTTAGACCTAGGCGCGCATCTGGAATTGGTTTTAGAGGTCCGTAGAGTAATTTCAGGTAATTCAGCGAAAGTTGGACATATTTGAAGTTTGGAAAAGGGAGAAGTTTGACCACTATTGACTTTTCAGGATATCAAGGTCGGAATGCGATTCCGAGAGTTGGAGTAGCTCTGGGATGTCAATTGGGACTTGTATGCAAATTGTGGTGTTATTCCGGGTTGAATAGATAGGTTTCGGCTCGAGTTTGGATGTTTGAAGATTTGAAAGTTCATAGTTTGATTCATGGTGTGATTCGTCGTTTTAGTATTGTTTGATGTGATTCGAGACCTCGAGCGAGTCCGTGTTAGGTTATATGACTTGCCTGTGTGTTTAGACGGGGTCCCGAGGGCCTCGGGTGTGTTTCGGATAGGTTTCGGGACATTTTTCTCCTATTTTGAACTGCTGTTATCTGTCAGCTGGTGTTTTTCTTCGTGTTCGCGTCTGCTCCTCCGTGTTCGCGAAGAGCAATTTTGGAGGAGGAATTTAATTGTTCACTGCATTCCATGACCTCGTTCGCGATAGAAGAAGTCTGTTTACTCATTCTTCACGTTCGCATCTTTTCAGCCTGCATTCGCATAGTTCCTTCATTAGGGCATCAAATTATTCCTTAAACGCGATCGCATAAAACTTTCTGCGATTGCGTAGCACATTTTGGACAGTAGCCATTTTCCTTCTATGCGATCGCATCTCTTCTCCCGCGATCGCGATTCAAAAAAACGTGGACAGACAGATTATATTTCAAAATCGAGGTTTTAACCATTTTTATCACATTTTGACTTCTTGAGCTCGGTTCTTGACGATGTTTGGTGGGGTTATCACGAAATTCGATTGGGTAAGTGTTCTTCACTTAGAATTAAAAATATTCCATGAATTAGTCCTTGTTTTTATCATTTAATGTGTTTTGAGTTGAGGAAAATGTTGGTTTTGAAAGAAATTTTCTAAAATGAAAAATTGTGATTTGAGGGATCAAATGGTATCAGAATTGGATAAATTTTGTATGGTTGAGCTCGTATCGGAATGGGTATTCAGATCTTTGTAAAATTTAACGGGTTTCGAGGTGCGGGCCTGGGGGTCGACTTTTGGGTCGATTTATAGATTTTTGTAAATATCGAAACTTTATTATTCGGAATAGTTCCTTATACAATTTATGTGTGTTTCGAAGTTGTTCTAGTTGGATTTGAGCCGTCCAGAGGCCTTTTCACCCGAGAAGTCCATTTTAGAGTACTGGGTTGTCGTCTTCGAGGTAAGTATCTTGCCTAACTTTGTGTGGGGGAACTACCCCTTAGGATTTGAGTCTTCTATGTTGACTGTAGCCCGTGTAAGTGAGTTGACGAGTGCGTACTCGGACTTATTTGTATGAAGTTGGCCTTTTAGAGTTCTTAGGTCGTGATATTCCCCGTGTATGAAGTTGTAATGGCTATGACTTAGTTTCTGATGGCTAGTTTCATCTCTTCCTGCTTAAATTCGAAATTCTTTCTTTTAGATTTTCCTCTGTTGTCTATTTGGTCTTAGTTGACTTAATTGAAGAATTTACCTCTCCTATCATCATGCTATATTTTTCTTCATAAACTGCCTATTTAACTAAAATTAGTAATATCTCGCCTTATAATTTTTTTAGCAGTAATTGGAGCTAGGATTATCTTTAGCTACTTACCCTTATTTGGATTGTGGAGAATCTCTCATAACTATTCAACCTTAAAAAGGAATTTAGATAACCTATCCCTTAGTCGACTGGCTTGTACTTGGAAATCTCTTGACTTGTGATGACATCTTATTGTGGACTAGAATACTGTGAATTCGTTGTTACGTCTTGTTTCTTTTTGGTTAAGCTGTTTTCTCCACGATTATTATTTCCTTTCAGTGGTTATTCCTTGTGAATGAGTTCTACCGTTCTTGTGATTTAAGTTCTTGTATTAATTTGCTCGTCGTACATTGCATTTTTATCTTTTGTTGCTTTGTGATTGTTGTGGCAGTGTACGATGTTTCTATCGTGTTATGGTTGTTATCTCTGTTGATTGCATCACATATTTAAATTGGGGACTACAGACGTATTCCGGGAGATCCCCCATGTACCGCATATTTACTTTGGGGACTACAGACGTATTCTGGGAGATCCCCCAACACTGCGTATTTACTTTTGGGGACTACGGACGTATTCTGGGAGATCCCCTCAGCACTGCATATTTACTTTTGGGGACTATGGACGTATTCTGGGAGATCCCCCTGTACTGCATGACAAATTCTGAACTACGGACGGAGTTCCGGTAGATTTATCTTGAGGAAATTATGATCGAAAGATATTTATTGAACAGTATAGCTGAAAAGCATTTACCTTGAAGAAAACTATGTTTGAAAGACTATTATTTCGAAAGGTATATTTGAAAAGAATTTATCTTGGAGAAAACTATGTCTGAAAGACTTTTATTGGAGAAGTATNTATATATATTCGGAGGAAGTATATTTCAAAAGAATTTTCTACTTGAATGATTATATTTTTTTAAAGCTTTCAATATAAACTTGCGGGTGAAAGTCTACACCCGAAGATTTGACCAATTATTTGGGGTTGTTGGCTAAGGCTTGATGTATAAAACTATTGCAGTGCTGAATTACTTCTTGTTCTTACCGTATTGTGGTTTCTGGTTTTCGGGTTGTGTTTCTGTCCACTCTTCTCTATATTATGATGATGTTCCGTTGTTATTTGCTGTAATCTCCTTCCACTTTGTACTTTTTATGTGTTAATTATATTGCGTAGTCATTAGATATATGTCATATTCTATTAGTCCTATATTTATACCTGTTAGTTTATCGGACCAATGGGTGTCTCGACTAGTCCTCGTCACTACTTCACCGAGGTTAGTCTTGATACTTACTGGGAACCGCTGTGATGTGCTCATACTACTCTTCTGCATATTTTGTGCAGATTCCAGGATTTGCATAGCCGGTCGATTGATTGATAGCAGCGCGGTTGCTGTTGTGGAGACTCAAGGTAAAACCGCTTCAGCGTTCGCGGTTTCGGAGTCATCATCTTATGTTTCTGTTGCACTATTGTACTTATTTTTAAACAATGGTATTTTTAGGAGTTTTAGTGTATTACTGTAAAACTTATGTCTTGTACTTACCGGGTTTGGGAAAAAGTGTAAAGTGTTGAGATTTATTTTCAAAAAGCACTCAAACGATTCTTATATTATATTTGATGTTGTTAATGATAGGCTTACCTAGTCCTTAAGACTAGGTGCCATCACGATACCCAACAGAGGGAAAATTGGGTCGTGACACTAGGCAGAAGAGCTATGCGGACAGGAAGGTCCGTGATGTGTCTTTTATGGTTGGGGAGAAAGTTTTATGAAGTTATCACCCATGAAGTGTGTTATGAGGTTTCGTAAGAGGGGAAAGTTGATCCCCCGGTTCATTGAGTCTTTTGAGGTGCTTCAGAGGATAGGACATGTGGCTTATAAGCTTGCCTTGCCACCCAGCTTGTCGAGTGTGCACCCACTGTTTCATGTTTCCATGCCCCGGAAGTATATTTGAGATCCGTCCCATGTTTTGGACTTCAGCACGATTCAATTGGAGGGTGATATGACTTATGATGTGGATTCGGTGGCTGTTCTGAATTGGCAGGTTCGAAAGTTGAGGTCATAGGACATAGCTTAAGTGAAGGTGCAGTGGAGAGGTTAGCCTTTGGAGGAGCCCACTTGGGTGACCGAGCGGGAGATGCGGAGCAGATATCCACACCTATTTGAGACTCCATGTATGTTTCTAGACTCGTTCGAGGACAAACGTTGTTTAAAAGAGGGAGGATGTAACGACCCGGCCGGTCGTTTCAAGAGTTATAGCCCTGTTTCACCCATTTCAGTTTCCTTTTGTGTTCTACAACTATATTATGATATATCGGGTTAGTTAGTTTGGGTTCGGGTCCGGAGTTGTTTCGGAGTGGAAGGAGACACTTAGTCTCCTATTTAGAAGCTTAAGTTGAAAATGTCAACCCGAATGTTGACATATGTTTAAACGATTCCGGATTGGATTTTTATGGTTCGGTTAGATCCGTTAGGTGATTTTGGACTTATGAGCGCGTCCGAAATGTGAGTTGGAGTTCTGTAGTACAATTAGGCTTGAATTGGCGAAAGTTGGAAATTTGGTAATTTTAGTCGGCAGTGGGAAATTTGATATCGAGGTCGGAATGGATTTTCGGAAGTTGGGATAGGTTTATGGGGTCATTTGTGACGTGTGTGTAAAATTTGAGGTCATTCGGATGTGGTTTGGTAGGTTTTGGGGTCGTTTGTGAATTTGGAAGTTTAGAAGTTCTTAGACTTGAAACCGAGGGTAAATTAGTGTTTCGATAATGTTTTGAGTGATTCGAAGGTGCGACTAAGTTCGTATGGGGTTATTTGAATTGTTTGTATTATTGGTTGAGGTCTTGAGGGCCTCGGGTGTGTTTAGGGAGGTTAACGAGTCAAGTTTGAAAATTGGAGAATGACTGAAGTTTGTTGTTGCTGGTGTAATCGCACCTGCGACGGTGTTGCGGCAGGTGCGACGCCGCAGGTGCGGTGGGTAAGGCACAGGTGCAAGATTATGTTGGACTGGAGAGAACCGTAGGTGTGAGTGGTTGTGTGCACCTGCGAGACCGCAAAAGCGAGCAATTGCCTGAAGATGCAAAGGAGATGAGGTCAGGCAGTGGCCGCAGGTGCGAGGTCATTCCGCACCTGTGAGGTCACAAATGCGGATATGGAGCGCATGTGCGAAGTTTGAGGTTTTAGTGGTTTTTCATAGGTGCGTACGTTTGGGCGCAAATGTGGCACCACAGGCGCACAAATTTAGTCGCAGGTGCGAAAGACTTGGGCAGAAACTATAAATAGAACACTTCGCGAATTTTGGTTCATTTCCACCATTTCAAGTCGGGTTTTGGAGCTTTTAGAGTGATTTTTGAAGGTATATTCAAGGTTTTTCAGTGAGTTAATTTTCTTGAGATCTAATACCCCTAACTATGGTATTTTCCCATTGTTTTATCATCTAATTAGTGAAATTTAAGGGTGAAAATAGGGGGTTAGGACTTGGAATTTTGAAGAGTTTGATTTGAGGGACTAAATGGTGTCGGATTTTGATAAATTTCATATGTATGGACTCCTGAGTGAATGGGCTTTCAAGTTTTGTAACTTTTGTCGAATTTTGAGATGTGGGCCCGGGGGCCGAGTTTGAACCAATTTCATGTTCTTGGTCTAATTTGGTAGTTTTTCTTGTGGAATTCATTCCTTTAGCGTATATTGATGGTATTGTACTGGTTGTGAATAGATTCAGAGCATTTGGAGGCCGAATCGAGGGGCAAGGGCGTAGCGGAATAGAGATTTGCTTTGTTTGAGGTAAGTAACGGTCTTAAATATGGTCTTGAGGGTATGAAACCCCGAGAAATTCATTGGATGTTGATGTTTAGAGGTGACACACAAGCTAGGTGCCGGGCGTGTGAGCGTGCACCGAGTGGGATTGAGACTTGGTCCATCCCGGTAGCCTGTAAAGTCAAATACACCTTTGTTATTACCTGTTCACTCTTGTTTTCGAGTTATTGACTGCCTCACATGTTAGAAACCATGCTTAGGTTATATAGAAACCCTGTTGGGACCCGCAGTGGTCGTGAACTTGTTGTATTGATATTTAAATTGCTGACTTGTACTCGGTCTTTATTTGCTTATGCATTTTTATCTTAGCTCTATCTCTCCCATGATTTGAATCGTACTTGATATATTTATGTTTAGGCTGTTGTTGTGAAAATTGTGAGGCTGGAAAGGCTAGTGACTAATATAGGGCCTGAGTGCCGGGTTGAGATCTGTGTGAGATATGTTGGATCGGACTGCGTGCCACGGTAAATGTTGGATCAGGTTGCACACCGCAACAAGTCTTCGGGCCATGATATCGGATCAGGTTGCACGCCGCAGCAATATATGGATCGGGTTGCACGTCGCACCAGTATTGGTTCGAGCTGCATGATGCAGTAATATAGCGCTTGGGCTGTAGGAGCCTCTCTGGACTCTGAACACCCCCAATGAGCGCAGGTACCTTGATTGTGAGTATTGAGGCTGAGAGCCTAGCGATTGAGCTGTCGAGATAGATGAGTAATAGTAGCTCCTGTGAGGCTGTGTCTTGCTTTTATTTATTGATGCACATTGTTGCTAGTCATTGTTGTTGTGATGTTTTGAAGGACTTATACTATTTCGCATGAGCTTGAAACGTTTTGATTTTTAAAACACCGATTTGAAAGCATGCCTAATTTCCTGTACTGAAATTTCTGAAAAGAACTGTATTATGTGTAGCTCGGCTTCGTTTTCTTAGTTCCTTATTTAATTCTGTTACTTACTGAGTTGGAAGTACTCACGTTACTCCCTGCACCTTGTGTGCAGATTCAGGTAAGCTCGTTCGTAGAGACCGTTGAGTCCATGCGATTTTGGTTGTGGGAGACTTACGAGGTAGCTGTCGGCGTCCGTAGCCCTTGATTTCTCCTCTATTATTATCTTTTCATTCTATTTTGGTATTAGTGGAACGTTGTAAACTTTGATTTTAGTCTGGTTTAGATGCTCACTTAGTGACACGCCGATGTCGGCTTTCTTTTCCGCACTTTTATTTTGAGATTGAACTCCTTTATGAAGGTTTTATAATGAATAACTTTGAAATTATCTCGTAAAAATAAAATATTGAATTGTTTTGGTAATGTGTTGACTTGCCTAGTACCACGATAGGCGCCATCTCGATCGGGTTAGTTTTGGGTCGTGACATTTAGATTCGTTAAATTCTGCAGAACACATTTTTGGGTGTTACTTTGACTAAAGAATCCAAATGCTTACCTTTAGTACAAGAGCACTACTTAAGAATCTCTTCTTGTTCATAAAGGAAAGCTAGAAGTTTCTTTTTTATGTTTAGCGTGACATGTATGACAGTATGGGTGGTTTGCAAGTTATGTATTCTCCTTTTCACCTTACGTTCTGCATTATATGTTTCAGATCCTTCCTCTTTCCCTTTCTTTGTTTTACATGAATCGCGTTTGTAAATAAATAAGGGAATCAACTTTGTAGAAACAACTTGAAAAGTAATTCTAAGACTAGCTTATTGTATTTGTTTGAATATTGTGCGAAAGAAGAAAATGTAATATGTGCGATGCATCCCAGCTACCTTTAAATGATAATGACTTTTATCATTAAGATCTAACACGTTAAGAAGCTTAAAAGTATTACCTAACTTAATTTAGAGTTCACTCGTTAAAGTTCCTTGAACAATATGTTATGTGGATTGCTTCATCTTATAAACAACTATGGGATGCGTTATTATGTTTCTTTACTTCTTTGTTTATCTCCTATGTAGTATAAAGAATCAAATTCCATTTTCTAATTCTTATTTTCCTGTCTTTACATATACGCCATAGATAAAATGGAGTCTTAATCCGAGACTCTCGCAGTGGAGTCTCATAAAGACTCAAAGCTACCACCACTACATGTAGTCATTGCACACCATCTCCCTTAAAGCATCAGATAGCGGAAAAACAAGCAAAACACTTGGGGTCACCTATGACGTCTTTTTACTTACTCTGCCTTTTGTTAATCTATCCTCTTTGTTTGAACCTATGATTAATGATTAATTTTATCATTTAAAATTACCAATTTAATTTGGCAAACTATTTTTATTTATGAATTAAAGACTTGATAGGATACAATACACTTAATATTTTGGGGTAATATTTTTCGTTTTGAGACCTAAGGAAGAAAACTACTTTTCTTTTAAGAGGCATGCTTTTCTTTAAACAAAGAGTTTCAATGATCTTGATTTTGGTAAATTTTGAAGATAAACCAAAAAATATTTGTTTTCCCAAAGTGCAAATTAGTTACCAGTTTTCATAAAAGGTTTCTTTCAAATTAGTTACGTGCTTTGTATATTAAATAGTTATAAACCTTATTCCTTATATTTTGTTAAAACACCTCAAACACTAATTTTAATAAGTTTTAAATTAATTAACCTAAGTTTGGTCGGTTAACTGTTATTAACGGGTTTTAAAAGTAGCTATAAAAACCTTTCTTTTTAGATATTTAGAATCCTTATCTAGAACTTGTAAGGTTAAGCAGCCCGTAAAACATAGTTAACTTTAAGCATTACTTAGCTAAAATAGGTGTCCTAATTCACCTTTAAGATAATTAGGTGGCGTCTGCTTACCTTTAATCAAAACCGAAATTGCCTACATGTTGTATCTTATTTTAACCAGTTTAAAATAGGGTATAACATACAGTCTTCAATTCAGGCACCTCAGATTCCCCCGACAGTTGAGGAGAAACTGAAGAAGCTCCTAAATATCTAGAACACCATCATGGATACCCTGGTACAACAGGGGTCGGTGATTGAAGAGCTGGGCAAAGAAGTAACAAAAATGAGAAAGTTCTAGGCCAACAAGAAATCAACAGACAAGCTCCGGAGACAGGTTACAAAACTTGCTGCATCTGGAGATATGCCTTTCGACATGTTGATTGA
This sequence comes from Nicotiana undulata, assembly GCA_005239495.1. Classification (NCBI taxonomy): domain Eukaryota; kingdom Viridiplantae; phylum Streptophyta; class Magnoliopsida; order Solanales; family Solanaceae; genus Nicotiana; species Nicotiana undulata. The sequence continues at coordinate 41,407 of ML272630.1, read as the reverse complement.
CCCACACCCCTAGGCCTAGATCCTGCAGCACCGATGGCACCAGCTGGCCAGTTTGAGGAGCCTGACTCTTCTGCCGACACTGCCGAGGCAGTGCATCAGATATTCACCAACCCAGTCACTCCTAGAGTTGAGGATGAGATCTAGTTAGACGAGACTGAGGGCGGTGACATTGCTGGGGACACATAGATGTCCAAGGAGCCATAAGGAGTTTTCTTCACTTTTTTCCTTCCTATACTCTTATTTTGTTAAGTATGGGGGACAATGCTTATTTTTTTTCCGGGGGGAGGGGTGGAGTTTATTTTATCTTATTTGATGATTCTGAGACATTTGGCTTGTAATAACTTGATACTGTTTTCTTCTGCTTCTCTCATTATGTATATATCTTCTCTTTCTCCCTCATTATGTATATTCATTATTTTTTCGATAGTTTTTTCTTTGTAGATTCTTTAGGTTTGTTTTTTTATTAGTTAGTGTTTAATTTAGTAGCTTCTTTTTGATTTAGTAGCTTCTTTTTATGTTTCAGTAGATAATAAGCCTTTTATTTTCTTAATGTCACGGTTCTTTCCGAAGGTAGTTATTGTGTGAGCCAAATGACTCGTCCCAACGATGGATGGCGTGACAACATTCTTAAGGGAATGAGTCTGTTTTGTGTTTAGGCAATAATAGTAGTAGTAATGACTAAAAAGAGCTAATTGAGTCATGCTCGAAGAGTCAATCGTGCTTCAATTGGTACCAAAACACTTAACTACGCGTTTATGGTTAAAAAGAAGTCTTTTGAAAGAAATAGCTCTAGTTATTGACTTTGTGACTCTTGTGTTGACTTTGGCAACCATCGAGTGGTTTAATTGAACCATAGTGATTTTCAAACTTGAATGTGGTTGTTGTGGGCCCTCAACTCTGTCTTCTTTAACAATCCACTTGCGTGAGAGGTGAGTTGCTTTGTTGTTAGTCCAAGTACCCGTGCGAAAGGTATAGAACTTGTCCCGAATGTATTTCAAGGCGAAATCCTAAGTTTTGTTTGGCTTGAGAAGTGATAGGCTTTCCTTCGCCCATTTGAGTTTTCTATTGCCTATTAATGATGTCATCCCTAGTCAACCTCTTCGAGCCTTTAGACTTTCTCATTTGAAAACCCATGTTACAAGTCTTTACCCGTTTTATTGTGACCATCTCTTGGCACCCGATCTTTCCTAACATTCATGTGATACAAATGGCTAAAAATATAAGTTTGGGGGAGAGACAAGGAAATTGAAAGAGGTATCATGGAACAAAAAGAGAAAAAGAAATGGTGAGAAGAAAAGACAAAGAAAAGAAAAGAACAAAAAGAAAAATGCAACAAAATGAATAAGTAGAAGAGTTGAAGGGATTCAAAGAGAAGCAATGATCCCAAACATGGAAAAATATGAATGTAATAATAAAGAAATAGTGATGTTAAGTCTCTCTAGTCCCCCAAGGAAAAGAAGTGCCTCGTGAAATTGGCAAAGTGTTAGCAGAGAAATGAATGATGGAATGCTTAAGGAAGGTGTAACCACTCAACCATCTTGTATCCAACCCTAATCCATAAGCTTTCATTACATCCCGAAAGAAGTCCTATTGGATCTCGAGTCGAGTGAGCTTACATTAGTGATGATCTACATGAGGGGCAAACTTATGGTACTTGAAACCGTACTTGCGGCATTATCTTGAGAGAGATGAGTGAACTTTTCATAAGTCTTTGGACTGAGTGCTTTATTTCTTAAGTGAGCCAGGAAACCGGAGAGTAAAGGAGGAAGAGTTTAGAATCCACAATGACCTACATTATAGAGAAAGAGTCCTTGATGAGTAAAGCCAACTTTTGATGCTCAAATGTCACTTTAGAACTACATGTGCATAATTGTGTAACTTGTCGCCTTGTTGATAATACATAAGTGGTGTGGGTAATTGTTGGTCCCGGCTGTTGTGTGGATGACTCACCTTTGACTCGCTGAAATGACCTTTAACTTTTGGAGGTGGGACTGAATTGTTTGATTGAGGACAAGCGAAGACTTAAGTTTGGGGGAGTTGATAAGTGGGGATTTTGACTACTTATTAGGGCCTTTTACTTTTGTTTTAGTATAAAAGCATTGAATTATACTCTCGGGACTAATGAAATTGTACAAAACTGCAGGAATGCTGGAAGTTGGGCTCCCAAGATGAAATCTGACTTAAAGAGATGTAGTCCAAGCACAAGGAAACAAAGGGCACAAAAGCACGAAGAAATTGCGTACCGCAGATATCCACCTACAAACGCAAACAAAGAAGGAAAACTTAGCAGACATTTGTGCAAATTGCGGACCGCACATGAATGTGAGGCCGTAAAAGTTGGGCTAGGATTCAAGATCAGATAGTATGCAAATTTCCAAGTCTCAAGTCTCTGTGAATTGCGGACCGCACAAGAATTGTGCGGCCGCATAAGAAGTGTCTTGCGACCACAGACCTAATTGTGCGAACATCAAAAGATTGCCTTGTGACCGCAGACCTAATTGTGCGAACCATAGAAGATTTCCTCGCGGCCGCAATTCAGAAATGTGCGGCTGCAGAACGCAACTTCTTTCCAAGATGAAGAAATCTACGGGCCGCATATGGAATTGTGCAGCCGCAGAACCTCCTGCAGGGCATTTTTGTTTGTGATTTTCAGACTTGTATAAATAGAAGACTTTCACAATATTAGGTTAAGTTATAACATCTGCAATTACTGTAGCCGTTTTTCTTTACCATTTTGGAAGTTTGCTTTGCTTTGGTGTAATTTACAATTGATTTTGACTTTTTAATCTATCATTATGAGTTTAATTACTCTTTCTTCTTCATTTTCTTCAAATCTAAGTATGAGTAACTAGATTTTTGAGTAACTAGATTTTTACTAGGGTTGTGACCCGACCCTAGTGTGTAAACCTTATGGGTACTTAATTTAGTGTTTGTTTATGATTTGGCATTTATTATTTAGCTTAGTTCATGCTTTGTATTGAGGGATTAATCGTTGCAAACATTAGTTCATACCTATTTGACTTACTCTTCTTGAGAAAGAAAGACATAGTCTAGGACAAAGTGGCTAACAAGGAATTGGGTCAATTGGGAGATTGATTTACCCAATTAAAGGATTCAACCTAGAGATATTAATAACCTGACTTGAGCTTTTATAAATTGTTTTGTGTGATACCTATTTGGTCTTGAGAAAGTCAAATTGGGAAAAAAAACTCTCTAACCGAGAGGTATTGTCATGACCCAAACTCTATTATGGTCATCATGGCGGCGTACACCACTGTCGGGCAAGCCAACACAAAATAGTTAAATTAAATTCCTATTTTAGCGTTTGAAATTTTGTTACCTTTCATTTCATTGCATAATAAGTAAATAAAAATCCGTTAAGTAAGTAACGATGGTTCAACAATCCATTTCATAAAATACAACCCAAACTCATCCCAGAACCCGGTGTCACAAGTGCATGAGCAAATTTCTAAGAAAGAAGTATACATGTAATACAATGTCTGTCCGGAGTACAAACTGGACAAGGAATATAAAGTACAATATAATACATCTAAGGGAGACTCTGTCGGCTGCGGGTCATCTCGGGATGGTGCAGCTCGTCTAACTCTCCAGGCCAGCCACATCACTGCGTCAAGCAGGGACACTATGAATGTACCTATGCAATAAAAATGCACAGCAAGTGTAGCATGAGTACGAAAACAACGTGTACTCAGTAAGTATCTCGCCTAACCTCGAAGAGGTATTGACGAGAGGTCAAATTTGACACTTGCTAGAGGTCAACTTAATAAAAAACAAAGGTGACACTAAGCATGGATATCATAAGTAATTATTAGATAGTGATATGAGATAACAACTTCTTCCACATTATACAAATTTTATGTCTTCGTCACTTCATTTGAAAACTTATAATTCAAGGCCAGTAAACAATTAGAATTCACAGAAAATACTCAGCAAATATCATGCGCAAGTATGACGAGGGTCGAACGGCACGAACCAACGATAAAAGAAAATTGTGCACTGCTGAAGGGTCGAACGACTCGAACTATAGATGGATCTATTACCCCGCTCGCGAATCGATCATGCGACACAATTATATATAAATAATAGAGTTATCCTGCTCGCGAATCATACATGCGACTCAGGTACTCATAGATACACATATTCACACAATAAATCCACAGATTTATCAGGAAAGCAATTACTCAAGGAAGTGGTAAAATTATATTTTACTGGACACGAAGATAGTATTTAAATCTTTTTCTGGAAATTCATTTGCCAAGTTCGATAAGGTTTTAAATATTATAAATTTATCAGTAAGAAAACAAGTACGGCAAACAAAACATGCTTTATGAGGAAAACAATTATCCAAGAAAAATCAATTCTCTTTCTAGATGATTAAGAAAAACCAACTTTAACCTTCTTAGGTATTCAATTACTAATTCGATAATATTAACAATCTAATTTTATTAGCCAAATTACAAGTTCAACAAGTAAAGCATGCTAGTGGGTCCTAGACTACCCATACACAAGCATAATAGTAGCTACACATGGAATCCCGTCACCTAGTGCGTACGTAGCCCCCACAAATAGTATCACATATTCAATTAGTTCACCTATGGGGACAATTCCCCCTCACAAGGTTAGAAAGGAGACATACCTCGCTCCGAAGATTCATAACTGGCCTCCAAGCCCTTCCGATGACTCAAATTGGTGCACAACGCCCCAAAACTATCCAAATAATGAGCAAACCAATGAAAATATACTCTAACACTTGTAAAAATTCAATATAAATAAATTCCTAACTCCGCTCGGAAAGTTGACAAAATTCCTCTGGGGCCCGTGTGCACGGATTCCGAAATTTTTCGAAGATAAAGGTTACCCATGACTTTACTAACTCCAATATATAATTTTCTTTAAATTTCATGCTCAAATTCGTGGTAACAATCCAAATTACCAGTTCTAGGTCTTTCTTAAAAATCCCCAAATCTCTACCAATTTCCATGACCAAATCTATATACCAAATCTTGTATTTAACTTGAAAGGAGTAGAAACAACTTATCTTGACATAGATGACGAAAATCCCCACTTGAAGCTCTCCACAATTCGCCCAACCAAGAGAGAAATGAAAATAGATGGCCAAAATTTTGATTTAAAATAAAAAAGTGCCCAACACTGCCCTTCTTCGCGAACGCGGCGAGACCCTCGCGTTCGCGAAGCACAATCTGCTTCAGCCCCATTTTTGTTCTCCGCGTTCGCGACACCCAGAACACATTCGCGAAGGTCAACTTCCCTGACCCTCCACGTTCGCATGATCCCCTTCGCGTTTGCATAGGCCAAACGACCCTTGGACCAGCTCCCAAATTCCTTCTACGCGTTCGCATACCAAGCCCCGTGTTCGCGTAGTAGTCTCAGCCCAAGCCTCCGCTTTCTCACTCCCTTCCCTGCGTTCGCATAAGCTAAACTAGAAGCCCCCAAATTTTCCTCTTCGCGATCGCGTACCAACGACCGCCATCGCGTACCAACGACCGCGATCGCGATGCACACCAGTTGCACCAGAAAACTGTATTGGTAAAAAAAAGTTTCACACGTAAGATGATTCCTGACAACTTAGCCAGCTACATGGACCAAGGAAAATATGACAGCTGGACATGATTCTATAAAAAGGCACGGAGCAGAGAGGTACAAATCAATAAACCTACGGGGTAATCAACTACGGGAAACCCAACCTGATTGAGACAAAGAAGAGATACGGTCAAAATGAATCCGGACAGAGCTAAGGGCAGATCCAAAGATCCTTAATTAATGACTCACACGTTACACAACCTTCACGCAACAGTTACGATTATCCTTTGAAACGCCCCATTAATGTAATAATTAGTCATTAATGAGTGATCATTGTAAAAGGCAGGCGTTATATTGAGAAACTCCCTATATAAGGGAAGAGAAAATGTCTTGTAAGATCATCTGAACTTCGAATATAATACACTTTACTTTTCTTAGCATCTTACTATCGTCATTTACTTATTCTTCTTTACTTAATATTATTTCCTTGATTATTAGTAACTCGCGTTCATCCTAAAAATAGCTTTGGTCAAAGGATCTAATTCTTTGGTTAAACAAATTGGTTCTGTTACCGGGAATATGATAATCTTTGTTTCCTTTTCAATCGATATCCTTTAAACTATGTCGAACTCCAATGACAACAATCAACAGAGAGATAGGATTCCATCACCTCTTCCATCCCTAAGAGGTTCAAGGGAACAATCCCAAGAGATATCCAACAACAACAACGATAACAACAACAATGATCAAACAATAGAACAAGATCGTATAAAGCAAATGATTGCAGAGTATGTGAGTCAAGCTTTGCAAGAATTTGCAAAGGGATTACCAGCGGCATCACCCACATCACTGACACCGCCTCCTAATAACACAATTACCGTGGAAAATCCGCAGTCTGGGTTGGTAAACTCAGCAAGGGATGACATCCCTAACGAACCTCTCGAAACGAGACCAGGTATGACTAATAACCCTGAATTACAAAATTTACTACTAACCTTGCAGAAACAGGTAAAGGAACAAAACGATCGAATCGAGCAAATTCCTGGAGTACCACCTGTTATCAAAGGCATTGATGTTGATAGATATTCTCAACAACCTTGGAAACCAAGCGCAACACCCTTGCCTATACCCAAGAAATTTAAAATGCCTGACGTTCCTAAGTATGACGGAACAACTGACCCACACGACCATGTGACTGCTTTTACTACCGGAGTAAAGAGCAACGACTTAACAAAACAAGAGATTGAATCAATCCCTGTCAAAATATTCGGAGAAACACTTACCAAAGGAGCCCTAACCTGGTATTCTCTTCTCCCTGAAAATTCTATTGATTCTTTTGCTGAGCTTGCAGATTCTTTCATAAAAGCACACTCTGGTGCACAAAAAGTCGAGAAAAGAATGGAGGACATCTTTAAAATAAAGCAAGGAGACACGAAACTACTCCGTGAATTTGTAGACAGGTTCCAGCGAGAAAGAATGCAATTACCTAGGGCACCTGATAATTGGGCAGCCATGGCATTCACAAGTAATCTAAATGACAAAAGCTCAGAAGCCACATGGAGACTCAAAGAAAATTTGAGAGAATTCCCTGCTACAACGTGGAATGGTGTATATAACAGGTACAATACTAAACTTTGAAAAGAAGAAGATATCATTGCACATTCAAAAGATGAAGATCATTCCAGATCCAGGCGATCCGAATCAGACAAGAGATCAGGTAAAAACAGGTACGATCCTTACTTAGGACCATCGGGACGCGAAACTCGCCCCAAGTTTGAAAATACTAGGTCACATTATAGACCACCAAGCAGGGATGTAGGCTCATCCTCATCTAGATCCATAAAGGATCGGGATGAACGACCTAGAGGTAATGCACGAATCGGGGATCATACCTTTAATGTAAGTACTCCTGAACTTGTTTCGATATTAAGAAATATGGGAGATAAGGTTAAGTGGCCCAAAGAAATGCGGTCAAACCCAAATAAAAGGAACCCCGATTTCTGGTGTGAATTCCATAATGATCATGGACACAGGACTGCAGATTGCAGATTTTTACAAGGTGAAATACAAAAATTATTGAAACAAGGCTATTTAACAGAATTGTTAGTGATAAAGGTAAACATGCATATATGAAGAACATGTAGGATCCCCCGAAGCCTCCATCTCCAAAAAGAACCGTCAACGTGATACATGGAGGAGAGGAAGTGAACGGAATAGTTTGCACATTAGCCTCGAAGGTCACAATTACCCACGGAAAGCGAGTTCGAGAACATCCAGATGAAGATAATATAACCTTTGATGATGCAGATTTTGGAGGACTAATGCTCCCCCACAACGATGCTCTGGTAATATCCTTACTCATTCATGACACTAACGTTAAAAGAGTGTTGATTGATCCAGGTAGTTCAGTCAATATCATTATGCTAAGAGTCGTGGAAGAAATGCTCATGGGAAATCAAGTGATCCCAAAGGCATGAGCCATATCTGGGTTTGATAACTCTACAGTGATAACCAAAGGAGAGATCGAACTTAACACTTACGCCGAGGGAGTAACTAAGAACACCAAATTACAAGTCATTGATACTGACATGGTTTATAACGTGATTATGGGAAGGCCCTGGATCCACGACATGAAAGCGGTACCATCCACCTTACACCAAGTAATTAAATTCCCTTCAGAATGGGGAATCAGACATATTAGAGGTGATCAACAAACCTCCAGAAATATAAATTTCGTGGTGCATTATAATGAAAAAGTAGAGACGGAAGAATCGGAAGATAGAGAAATCTTCCAGACAGATGTCACCAGTCAAACAAGTACGGAAAACGTTACTGACCAAGCGGGTACGAAAGAAATGAACATTCAAACAGATACGGAAGGGGATACTTACGAGAAGGTGAATCAAGTCACCACAAAAGATGCATTGGGCCACACGGATGTAGATTCCAGACCGGGCGTCATTCATGAATTGGAGGAAGACGAGAACATCAAAACAACCACGAAAGAGCTCGAAGTTTTTCTATTGTTCGAACAAAAACTGAACAGAATGTGTATATAGGCACAAGGCTGAGCCCCGGTCGAAGAGGTAAGTTAATTGATAATTTAAAGGCTAACGCAGATTGCTTTGCCTGGTCCCACTCAGATATGACAGGTATCCCACCAGAAGTGATGACTCATAAACTAAATGAAGATCCATCCTTCGTACCTGTTAAGCAGAAGAAAAGAAAGCAAGGACCATTTAAGAACAAAGTAATTGATGAAGAGGTACAAAAACTCTTGAAAATTGGTTCAATACGAGAGGTAACGTACCCTAACTGGTTAGCTAACACTGTGATAGTACCAAAAAAAAATGGCAAATGGAGAGTATGCGTAGATTATACTGATTTAAATAAATCATGCCCCAATGATTCATTCTCATTACCACATATAGATCACCTGATTGATGTCACCGCAAGTCATGAATTGCTAAGCTTTCTAGATGCATATTCTGGTTATAATCAGATTAAAATGGATTCCTCAGACGAGGAAAAAACCTCCTTTATTACGAACAGGGGGACTTATTGTTATAAAGTCATCTACCCAACAAGTCAAGTGATACGAGTAGAATCAAAAGAGCTGAAGACTCAAATGCAAAGCCTAATTCAAAAAAACCTTCGAACATGTTCGGGTTGAAAGGAAAAATATTAGCCACGAGGAAGAAATGCACATCTTTGTACTTATTCAAAATTGTTGTAACCAAAAAATAGTTAGGGGTAAAAGATCATCATCATTGTAATCATTCAAAAAATGTTGTGATTAAAAACAGTTACGAAATCTTTGTACTCATATAGAAAACTATTATAAAATAAAACAGTTACGGATGAAAGATCAAAATCCTTTTATTTGTTCAGAAAAATGTTATCAAATAAAACGGTTACAGATGTAAAAGCATTTCCCTCATACTTATTAAAAACTGTTATCAACAAAAACAGTTACGGGTGAAAAACCCAATCTTTATAAAAACTGTTACGAACGAAAAACAGTTGTTCCCTTGTATTAACTCGAAAAAACTGTTACATATGAAAAAGAGTTACGAAATACAAGTGTATATCAAATCTGTTAAATAAAAACAGTTGCAACATGAGTTTTAGACGATAATCAAACACATGTAAAATGTCGTGGAAGTTCGAACAAAAAACCTTTCCTCAGAAACATTCTTAAACATGTGAAAAATTCCTGTCACTCTATTGCATTATTACACCATCATGAAGTTGAGACGTCTTCTTCATTAAGTGTCAATCATAAAGGTCCCTCTTTCATAAAAACCTCCTACTACAAAAAGGCTCACATTTTATATACAACACCGTGCCTACTATGAAAAGGTACGAGTGATTTCAGCATCTTCATGCAAAAACTCAGAGGTAAAACAAAAACCTCAAAAATTAAAACATGCAAAAGACTTAAGAGTGAAACAAAAACTCAAAGCAAAAAAGTCATACTTGCATATATTCAAAAAGAGCGGCTAAATAAGAACTAAGTACTAACTAGTACTTAGCCGCATATAATTTATACATTAAGGTGCCCCTAAGTTGTCAGTTGGGGACTTTAAAAGATCCAAATTTACCCCTGATGGAGCTGGGGGTAGCTACCAATCAAATAAAAAAAGGGGTGAATCAACAACTTAATCTTCTTGAGGAGGAGGAGTGACTTTTTCACGGGCGGCAGGAGTAGGAGCAACTTGAGGCGAAGAGGCGTAAGCAACAGGAGTCACACCTTCAGGTGAAGAGAGAGTCTGATCTTGTTGAGCCTTCTCCATGGCTTCCTTGATTTTAGACATTTCAGCACTAAGGTCAAAGCCTTCTTGACTCATTTCCATCAATGTGTCAAGGTGATAATTCATGTACGCCCAACTAACATCGACAGCAGCCGCCTCTTCGAGAGTTTCATAATCTTTCTCCCATATCTGAAGTTCAGCTCTTAGCCCATCCTTCTCAGCTTCAGCAGCTTCATGGGAAACCCTCAAAGGTACAATTGACTCCTCCAAAGTGTGGACTTTGTCCAAAGCATTGCGAAAATCCTCTTGAGTCCAGGTGAGTGACTGCACAAGCTCACCTGAGTATTCCTCCTTCTGCCCCAACAAGTATTTCAAACTTCTAACTTCTTCGGAGGCACGGGATAATTGCTCAGCAAATGAATACTCAAGAATGCTCTTGTCTTTGTCCTCTTGGCTAGAAGAAGCCTTCTCCACTGCCAACTCTGCAGCCACGACTCTCATCTTCCGCTCCAAGGTACATCTTTCTTATTATAAGGCTTCCATGTCGAGCCTCAGGCTTTCATATTGCCCCTTCCAATTCCCTGCTTCAGCATGCCACTCCTTTAGCTCTTGTTCCGTGTTAGAAATTCTCTTCATGAGCTCCATGCCTATAAGATTGGTCTACAAAAAAGAAATCAATTATATACGATAGATTTCATGTACAAAAACGAAATACAAGAAAAACTCATTTTACCTTCAAAGAGGAATGTACGACTTCATTAGCCCATGTAAGGGCGCTATGGTTATCAAGCTTGGTCCTCTCTGCTGGGCCAATCAAAGGCTTCAGCCACACTTCAGGTTGGCCAGATTTCTTAAAAAGGCTTCCGTCAGCCGGAACCTCAATAAGCACTTGCCTCATCTCCCTGCTGGAAGACCCTACTTCTCTAACAGGAAGCCCGGAAGCAGGCTGAGACAAAGGAACCACATATAATGAAATTTGGGGAGCAAAGAAGCTTCAGGCGCGGAAACTTGAAGAGATGAGAAATCCACGGGCAAGGCAGCTGCAGATGTAGTAATAGATAAAGGAGCAGAGGAAATAGCCGGAACGGACAAAGGGATTTCTCTAAAAGAGGGGGCAAAAACAGCTAGAGGCGTCTCATTAGCAACAGGGCCAAAGCCTTCGCAAAATAGATGATCCACGGAATCCTGCGCAGGAGAAGAAGAAGCATCCCAGGATGTAGAAGGTCTAACATCAGGCACGGAAGACACAGCCACGGGTGTAGACTCATCGTCTAAGACCATCATTCTTCTATGTGACTTGTGCACCAAAGTGCCCTTTTCTTCTTCTTCTTCTTCTTCTAAGGTCCTAGACCCACTAACTTTCCTCTTTGAAGAAGAGGAGCTAGTGATAATTTCCTGGGCCTGAGCCAAGGACATCTTCGGGATGGATGCAGCAGACACCCCCCGAGCAGAAAACCCTGTCAAAAGAAGAAGGTTAAACAAACAAAGAAAAAGAGGCTCGAGTAAGGAAAAGAAGCAAAAAAACAAAAGTTTCACTTACCGTGAGTCTTTACTTTCCAACCGTACTTCCCAGAGAAGTACTTCCAAGATCTTTCCTCCAAAGGAGCAACCGATAACAACTTTTCTACCCAATCATGGATACCGGAGACATTCTCAACAATACCCATGATTAATGAAAGAAGAAGAAAATAGCTACGGTGTTAATAAAACACTTAAAGCAAAGAGGAGAAAATAACAAGTGTGAGCTAAAAATGTACTCACGTGCACGATTCCATTTCTCAGGGAAGGGAAGATTTTCTTCACCCACTAAACCAGCAGTGAGCACAGCAACGTACCGAAGGTACCAGCCTCTATCTTTGTCGTCCTCAGGGGTTACCAACACTCTTTTTCTTCTAGCAGCCAGAGTGAAACCCCTTGACGAAACAAAGTAGGAGAATAAATATGAATGAGGTGATTGAAGGTAAAAGGAACGGATGCCAAAGAAGCTAAACATCTAAGAGACGCGACAACTCAGCACACAAGAGGACCAACTTGTCCTAAGAAAATATTGAAGAAACGACAAAATTCGATGATGACTGGATCAATAGGAGGTCTAAACCCTAGAGTGAAAGGGTAGGTGTAAACAAAAGAATGCCCGTCTTGTAAGACGTTATTCTTTGATTGCTATTTGGAATAATAATGGGAAAAGCAGACGCCCAAGAACATTCCCTGCGAACAAGGGGAATCAAACCTTCAGTAATAAGAGTGGGATACCTATCAATACTATCAAGGGATAACGACTGGTCTACAAGGACTTGACTATCCCTAGTGAAGGTAAACCCTGCAGGAATGATTTCTTCCACTCGTGGTTCGCAAAGGGTTCATGATGATCTTTACCTCTGGACAAAGACCTGGAAGCCCTAGCTCTTGGAGAGACTAAAGACCTAGCAGAAGGAATGGGAATAATCCGAGAAGAAGAAGAGCCCCTCGAAGGAGTAGAACTGAAACTCCTCAGTCTACCACCCCTCCGACTTCGAGTCGGAACAGAAGAGGGTGTCAAATTCTCGACGTCTATTACTCTTTTAGATTGGTTCGAAGAAGACATGTTTACGAAGAAAATAAGAATTTTTTGTACAAATAAAGGAGACAAGCTAGAAATTGTTTCGTAGAAGTAAAGAAAAGAAAAGAGGTATTTATACCTGAAGACAACCGTCAAACATGGGAAAAAAACAATAATGAGAAAAGTCATAATTGAAGGTGTCACTTCGTGACCGATGCAGCCTCAGAAAGCCCTAAAAGGCGCCGAATAACTACAGAACAAATTCGAAGGGAACACGTGGATTGAGCATTAAATGGAAGCGACAAGCGACGCCTATGTTCAGAGAAGGATACAATGTTTCGAGGTAAAGCGGCGGCAAACTATTCCCGCCATAAATGCATATCCACTTACCAAATATTAAATCGATAAATAAATGGTAAGTGGGGGGGACTATCTATATTGGTAAAAAAGAGTTTCACACGTAAGATGATTCCTGACAACTCAGCCAGCTACGTGGACCAAGGAAAATATGACAGCTGGACATGATTCTATAAAAAGGCACGGAGCAGAGAGGTACGGATCAATAAACCTACGGGGTAATCAACTACGGGAAACCCAACCTGATTGAGACAAAGAAGAGATACGGTCAAAATGAATCCGGACAGAGCTAAGGGCAGATCCAGAGATCCTTAATTAATGACTCACACGTTACACAACCTTCACGCAACAGTTACGGTTTTCCTTTGAAATGCCCCATTAATGTAATAATTAGTCATTAATGAGTGATCATTGTAAGAGGCAGACGTTATATTGAGAAACTCCATATATAAGGGAAGAGAAAATGGCTTGTAAGATCATCTGAACTTCGAATATAATACACTTTACTTTTCTTAGCATCTTACTATCGTAATTTACTTATTATTATTTACTTAATATTATTTCCTTGATTATCAGTAACCCGCGTTCATCCTAAAAATAACTTTGGTCAAAGGATCTAATTCTTTAGTTAAACAAAAACAACATCAGTAAAACAGGGAAAATGATCTGAAACCACCTCGAAACACACTCGAGGCCCCCCGGGACCCCGTCCAATCACACAACTCAGTCCCATAATATCCCACGGACCTGCTCGAGGCCTCATGTCACATCAAACAACGCTGAAACCACGAACTGCTCTCCAATTCAAGCTTTATGAACTTTGAAATTTCAAACTTCTACATTCGATGCCGAAACCTATCAAATCACGTCCGATTGACCCCAAATTTTGTACACAAGTCACATTCAACATTATAGACCTGCTCCAACTTTCGGAATCGCATTCTGACCCCGATATCAAAATCTCCACTTCCGGTCGGATTTTCTCAAAAACCTTTAAATTTCTATCTTTAGCCAAATGACTTCAAAATAACCTACGGACCTCCGAATTCACTTCCGATCGCTCTCCCAACTCCAGAATCACCATATGGAGATATTCTCAGACCCGGAATCCCAAACGGACATCAATATCACTGAAATGCGCTTCAACCCAGACTTATGAAATTTCTTCTAAATTGCTAACTTTCACAATATACGTTGAAACACTCTCGGGTTATTTAAAGACCGATTCGAACATACGCCCGAGTCCGAAATCATAATATGAACCTGCTGGAACCTTCAAATCCTGATTCTGAGGTCGTTTAAAAAATCCAATCTTAGTCAATTCTTCCAACTTAAGGCTTCCGAAATGAGAACTTTCTTTCCAATTCGACTCCGAACTTCCCGAAATTCAGTTCCAACCATGCCTACAAGTCATAATACCAGAATTGAAGCTGCTCATGGCCTCAAACAGCCAAATGACGTGTTAGATCTCAAAACGATCGGTCGGGTCGTTACATTCTCTCCCACTTAAACATACGTTCGTCCTCGAACGTGCTAAGAACTGCTCTGGAGTTGTCTGAAATCACTGTTTAACATCTCGCGCACCTGCCTATGCTACTACAACCCAGTTGAGTATACTTGCTCGAACAATTCTGAAGATATCCTCTTTTATTTAGGCAAATGGGCCTTAGAACCAGGTCCCTGCCAGACCTGTTTCCCATATGTGCACACCATATCAACTACCACACGATGTACCAGAACATGACTGCATACCTTTGCTGAATTAGCACCATGCACCGCATAATTCATCACCTAACCACAATGACATTCTCTGAACCTTAATAGCCAAAATTTTACGAATCTGATGCTCCCAATGTACCTCAGGACACATATATATAAGTCACGCTATAACGCTTACGATACCAACACAACGGAGGAGATGTGTAGAAATTCATAACCAACTGCAGAGTTAACCAACTACTGAATCTCTCCTCTTATCTAGAATCATCACCTCATCACTAACCAAATAATGGTATTCGTCCTTTAGGGTACTTCACATAATATTATCGCACTGATTCTTGAATAAAAAATATCGTCTTACCCAGTATGAACTGGTCAGGCAATAAATCATCCCAGACATGACCAACGGTTTCACATGATGCCGCAACGTGCCCATAGGCCACAACTCGAATATGATAATTAAAGAAAAGACTTAGGAAGAGATTATTCAACTCACGCAACTAATATGAACCTTCCTCCGAAAATAGGAAGCAAAACACAAGAAAAATAAATATAGGGAACCTTAATCAACATCACACTGTTGCGGCATGCGACCCGATCCAAATAACATACATGTGGCGGCGTGCCACCCGATCCACACATGAAATTTACATAAGGAGATACACACCGAGCTAAATTTCTCATACCACTAAATATCGAATATCGGTTACCAGCACGCTAAGTGCAAAATACCATCCTAGGGAGACTGATAGAGCCATACGCTACAAAACTCAAACACAACTGAGGTGCGATATATATATATATATATATATATATATATATATATATATATATACTCTGAATCTCAAGAGCTCTCCTGATCACATAACATCATCGCTACGCGGAATCTCAACACATGGGAAATTATCAAGTCGTTTCACAACTTACATGGCACAATCATAATATTACATGAAATGGAGGAAGATGGAACAACATCCAATGTTCCAATACCCCCTCCTTGAGGAGCGCTATACTGAAATGAACACCTCTGACTCACATGGAACCCATAATCCTATTTAAGTCCATTCACAACCATCAAGCCGATTCTGCTCGCACTGAACTAGGCTGATAGCCTTACCTGGGTCCATAATAACCCACTTCTTCTCATAACACGCAAGAACATCATTCATAGCCAGAGTAAACCCCCACATTCCGCAACCGAGTGAACCGAGCGCCCTTCAGGCATAAATTTTCAAATAAGCAACATTACACTTCTTTATACTGGTTCAAGTCGTCAATCACTTAAGTGACTACATGTCACACTCGTGCAATCTTCCCGTGGTCATGCTCCCACGACCTTCCACACAAGGTAGAAAGTCTGTGCATCCATACCACCGACCACACTAACGGTGTAAAACAATCAAGAACCCATTACCAGGATGCAAAGCCTCTTTCATCAAACACTGATCTCATGTGACGCTGAATACAACACCAACTTACTCTAAACATTCAAACCCCCTTTTCTTGCTTATCCGAGCTCATGACATCATTGTCAACACCGAACCGCAACCTCGATCCTTACTTCCAAGTCCATACTGCTTACTGCACCTAACATGTCAATATGAAATAGCGCAAGAATTCCATCATAACCCCTGAACCACTAATAGGGTGAACACTCCATCATTTAGAAACCTTTTACTTACCTCAATTCAAGAGAACCACAACAACACACGAGTGAATCCTCATAATCACAAAACATGCAAACCCTCAAGCCATGGTCTATACCACCATAATCTTTCCGGGATCCACCTACCCATGACAGGCCATAATACTCGAATGCTTCTAAATAAATCTATCACGGCGGCCGACAAGCCTCGCACAACCGTCACAAATCACATGCATAACTTAATCACGCTGAAGGAACTGATCACTGCCGCACATGTGCCTTTTCAACCATGGCTAACCCATCTATTTTCTTCTAATTTATCCTTCACCTGACTTAGAAATAACAATAACCTCATCCAAACATTGTGAACCCGAATCCGCCCTCCTTTTGAGCGACCTTATATCACGAGACCACATTATCTCCAAACCCATGAACCATCTCATACACTCCTTATGCGCATTCACATCTTTGACTGATATACCCATCCTGATAATCTTTCTACAAATCTAGAGTTTATTTCTCTTATTCCTCCAATACTACACTGCAAGCCGAAAACATCATGGAACGTTCCGAGCCTCCTATCACGATCTTCTACAAAAGCCAAATTCTTAACCATGTTTCGGGCTTGAAACCCTCCAACACCGCATTCTTAACCTTCGAATTCATTAGGACCGCTATTGAGAGTCACCCACTTTGACTTGGCCCCGAATACAACCAACTCCAAGGCTCTTCTAGCACATGAACACCCTCTCAATGAAGCACGTGACTGAGTCACTACCCTTATAACTCGCCTATACGCCGATAATCCGCATCCCTATAAGAAATAATACTGCAACCCGATCGCAGGCGGTGGGACTCTCCCACTTAGCGTGAAGCTACTCCTTGCACCACTCTGGACCCCACCGAAATGTTTTCTTCAGTGCTGATATGATCCTACTCAACAACCCGTCAAATTCTTCTAAATTCTCCTGTTAGCATTCCATAAATACTTTAATTCTCTAGCATCATTCACATATTAGGCCTCCTACCAAATAGCCATTAGAATTCCTCGCAGAAACTTGCAAACCACACGACCGCTACCCTGATCACAGGAGATAACCCACCTGTGGAAGTTACATGCCGACATCCTCCCACGTTGCTGCGCCGAGAACAATTACTACGACCTCGATACTCCATCCTAAGCTCGTTCTCATTCACCAACTACACCAGTCCGTTCACTCTTTATGGACATCAACTAAATGCGTGACAATATCTTTCAATTCACCGCTACATTGCATCCCTCTTCATGCAACTGCTCGACTTCCACTCCTTACAGCTGCCTGCATTAGAAAACCCTTTTCAGTCCTGAACCACCGCACACCACGATCTCTGACAACCGCTTCTTCAATATTACTTCACAATACTTTGACCCAATGCAATCTAAGAAACCATAGCACCAACGAACTTAACACATCCTATTCGATCAAGGACGACAATTACCACAATCACATATGAAGATTCCACCTCCCTTGAAAACACCAAGTCTTATTACTTTATCAACACAAACTGGAACATTTATAGTTCAATTGCCTTTCCTACGTTGGAAATAAAATACTGAAATCTCAGAATCACGCTCAGGGAAGACCTCCTCTCAAATCATTCACTGCCCTGACACGTGGGTAAGCATCCCACCATCACATCAACACCGCGCGATAACCAATCATAAGCATCATAACCACCTGAGCATAGCCTCAACCAACCACACAGATAAAAACATCACGCACCACATCTGTAGTACCATTACAATTCCTCAAATCCTTAATTCATAGCAAGCGCTTCGCGACGCGTAAGATTGAGTGGGAAGAAATGTAGGCATAAGCCTCCAAAGAAATCAAACCGCACGATGAGGAATCAAGAAGGGAAGTACTCCTAACAGCCCTATAGCCTCTCGAAGATAAGTAGAAAGGTCTCTGTACCGATCCGCAAGACTCTACTAGACTTTCTCATGACTCGTGAAACCTAAGGGAACCTAGTGCCCTGATACCACGTTGTCACGACCCAAAATCTATTAAGGTCGTGATGGCGCCGGACACCACTATCGGGCAAGCCAACACAAAATAGTTAAATTAAATTTCTATTTTAGCGTTAGAAAATTTGTTACCTTTCATTTCATTGCATAATAAGTGATAAAAATCCGTTAAGTAACGATGGTTTAACAATCCATTTAATAAAATACAGCCCAAACTCATCCTAGAACCCGGTGTCACAAGTGCAGGAGAAACTTTCTTAAAAAGAAGTATACATGTAATACAATGTATGTCCGGAGTACAAACTGGACAAGGAATATAAAGTACAATATAATACATCTGAGGGAGACTCTGTCGGCTGTGGGTCGTCTCGGGATGGTGCAGCTCGTCTAAGTCTCCAGGTCAGCCACATCACTGCGTCCAGCAGGGCCACTAGCTATGAATGTACTTGTGCAATAAAAATGCACAACAAGTGTAGCATGAGTACGAAAACAACGTGTACTCAGTAAGTATCCCGCCTAACCTCGAAGAGGTAGTGACGAGAGGTCGAATTTGACACTTGCTAGAGGTCAACTTAATAAAAATCAAAGGTGACACTAAGCATGGATATCATAAGTAATTAACAGATAGTGATAGGAGATAACAACTTCTTCCCCATTTTACAAATTTTAAGTCTACGTCACTTCATTAGACAACTTATAATTCAAGGCTAGTAAACAATTAGAATTCACAGAAAATACTCAGCAAATATCATGTGCAAGTATGCCGAGGGTCGAACGGCTCGAACCAACAATAAAAGAAAAATGTGCACTACCGAAGGGTCGAATGGCTCGAACCATAGATGCATCTATTACCACGCTCGCGAATCGATCATGAGACGCGGTTGTATATAAATAATAGAGATATCCTGCTCGCGAATCATACATGCGACTCAGGTACTCATAGATACACATATTCACACAATAAATCCACAGATTTATCAGGAAAGCAATTACTCAAGGAAGTGGTAAAATTCTCTTTTAACGGACACGAAGATAGTATTTAAATCTTTTTCTAGAAATTCATTTGCCAATTTCGATACGGTTTTAAATATTATAAATTTATCAATAAGGCAACAAGTACGGCAAACAAAACATGCTTTATCAGGAAAACAATTATCCAAGGAAAATCAATTCTCTTTCTAGATGATTAAGAAAAACCAACTTTAACCTTCTTAGGTATTCAATTACTAGTTCGATAATATTAACAATCTAATTTTATTAGCAAAATTACAAGTAAAGCATGCTAGTGGGTCCTAGACTACCCATACACAAGCATAATAGCAGCTACAAACGGACTCCCGTCACCTAGTGCTTACGTAGCCCCCACAAATAGTAGCACATATTCAATTAGTTCACCTATGGGGACAATTGCCCCTCACAAGGTTATAAAGGAGACTTACCTCGCTCTGAAGATTTATAACCGGCCTCCAAGCCCTTCCGATGACTCAAATTGATGCACAACGCCCCAAAACTATCCAAATAATGGGCAAACCAATGAAAATATACTCTAATACTTGTAACAATTCAATTTATATAAATTCCTAACTCCGCTCGGAAAGTTGACAAAATTCCCCTGGGGCCCGCGTGCCCAGATTCCGAAATTTTTCGAAGATAAAGGTTACCCATGACTTTACTAACTCCAATATATAATTTTCTTTAAATTTCATGCTCAAATTCGTGGTAACAATCCAAATTATCAATTCTAGGTATTTCTTAAAAATCCCCAAATTTCTACCAATTTGCATGACCAAATATATATACCAAATCTTGTATTTAACTTGAAATGAGTAGAAACAACTTACCTTGACATAGATGACGAAAATCCCCACTTGAAGCTCTCCACAATTCGCCCAACCAAGAGAGAAATGAAAAGAAATGGCCAAAATTTTGGTTTAAAATAATACACTGCCCAGCACTGCCCTTCTTCGCGAACGCGGCGAGAACCTCGCGTTCGCGATGCACAATCTGCTCCAGCCCCTTTTTTCTTCTCCGCGTTCATGACACCTAGAACGCGTTCGCGAAGGTCAACTGCCCTGACCCTCCGCGTTCGCATGATCCCCTTCGTGTTCGCATAGGCCAAACGGCCCTTGGCCCAGCTCCCAAATTCCTTCTACGCGTTCGCATACCAAGCCCTGCGTTCGCGTAGTAGTCTTAGCCCAAGCCTCCGCGTTCGCACTCCCTTCCCTGCGTTCGCATAAGTCAAACCAGCAGCCCCCAGATTTTCCTCTTCGCGATCGCGATCACTATGCACACCAGTTGCACCAGAAAACAGCAGCAACAAAAGAGGGAAAAATGATCTGAAACCACCCCGAAATACACCCGAGGCCCCCCGCGACTCCGTCCAATCACTCGACTTAGTCCCATAACATCCCACGGACCTTCTTGAGGCCTCATATCACATCAAACAATGCCGAAACCACGAAACGCTCTCCAATTCAATCTTTATGAACTTTGAAATTTCAAACTTCTACATTCGATGTCGAAACCTATCAAATCAAGTCTGATTGACCCCAAATTTTGCACAAAAGTCACATTCAACATTACGGACCTGCTCCAACTTTCGGAATCGCATTCCGACCCCGATATCACAATCTCCACTTCCAGTCGAATTTTCTCAAAAACCTTCAAATTTCTATCTTTAGCCAAATGACTTCAAAATAACCTACGGACCTCCGAATTCACTTCCTATCGCGCTCCCAACTCTAGAATCACTATACGAAGTTATTCCCAGACTCGGAATCCCAAACGGACATCAATATCACT
The DNA here is from genome assembly GCA_005239495.1 of Nicotiana undulata. Taxonomy (NCBI): domain Eukaryota; kingdom Viridiplantae; phylum Streptophyta; class Magnoliopsida; order Solanales; family Solanaceae; genus Nicotiana; species Nicotiana undulata. The sequence continues at coordinate 20,021 of ML272630.1, read as the reverse complement.
AAAATGCACTTCAACCCAAACTTATGAAATTTCTTCTAAATTACTAACTTCCACAATATACGTTGAAACGCTCCCGGGTTATTCAAAACCCGATACGAACATACGCCCGAGTCCAAAATCATCATACGAACCTGCTGGAACCTTCAAATCCTAATTTTGAGGTCGTTTACTCAAAAATCCAATATTAGTCAATTCTTCCAACTTAAGGCTTCCGAAATGAGAACTTTCTTTCCAATTCGACTCCGAACTTCCCAAAATTCAGTTTCTACCATGCCTACAAGTCATAATACCTGAAATGAAGCTGCTCATGGCCTCAAACCGCCAAACGATGCGTTAGATCTTAAAACGACCAGTCGGGTCGTTACAGGTATTGAGTGGATAATTAGAGGTGATAGCTATAACACACCACAATCAATAGAACTAGCATTAAAGTCTTTATCCCATTAGGAAACGTCTAGGTAATAGTCACAACCCTAGTCTTTTTTATCAATTTGAAAAAACCCCAAAAACAATTATCTCTAGTTTTCTTTCTTTATTTGGCAATCAATAGAGTAAAATTAGAAATAGAAAACCAATCTTTTTGTGGAAGTGAAATATCGATAATTCAATCATGCACATTGAAATATATACCCCTAACTCCCATCTTAGCTCCATGTGGATCTGACCCGACTCTTAGTTGGGTTTCTATAATATCAAATGGTTGTTTCATACCACTACAATAAATTTGAATTTCAACGACTAATTCTTAACGAAGGGATAGGAATTCGGTCGTAATAAATAATCTTTTTCCCATCGTGAATTGCAAACTTTCGGTTCCATATTAACGTAGGGATATTATTCCGCCCTTAAAAAGCTTAATATCCGGTCATATTAACAAAAAATTAAGGCGCTGCTTTTTACCTCTTTATTTTTCACAGCCAACGTCTCTCAGCCATCCTCCATCCACCCCCACACACCCCTTCCAACAAAAAAAATGCTCAAGCTTCCTTCTATTTTGATCGCAAAACACATTCAGAATTATGTTAAGAAAACTTCAGCCTTTTCTCGTTACTGCTCACCATCACCTGCTTTTCTTCTGGTCTGGTCGATGTCACATGTGATTGATAAAGAAAATACAACACTCTTGGAGTTTTCTTATCATCAATGTAAGTTTCTACTTTTGTAACTATTAATTGCAATTTATAACTATTAACTGTAAATTTCCTTCTCGTCAATGTAAGTTTCTGCCTTTGTAACTATGAATTGTACTTTTGTAACTATTAATTGCAGTTGTAGAATGCCGAATTTCCCATAGTCATGGGTTTGCACTGTATGTTTCAAACTAGGGTTCTTTTTCTTGTTATGGTCTCTGTAAATATAATTTCGGACTAATATTTATAGCTATTCTGTTCACATGTTTTTCGGACTATGTTTTATGTACTGATGTGAGCACATTTTTTAGTAGGTTTACTTGAAATTAAAAAGAGGTGGGATGATTCTCATTATTGAATACACTCGTTAATCTGATGATTTCTTAGGATTATACTCTATCTATTTTCAGCGATTGATTTTGGAATTGAGTTTTAGTGCTCCATGATTATAAGTATTTTCACTGTCATGACCCAAACTACCCAGTCATGATGGCTCCTATCGCACTACTAGGCTAGTCGATTAATTATTCAAAACATACAATAAATTTTTTCAATATATTTTTCCTAACCTTTTTTCATCATAGATCTTCCATTAAACAATTTCAAACAAGTAAAAGTAAACAAATATAAACCAACGGTCCGACCTCAGGTGCCACTAGTCATGAACATCTACGATACAAGTCTGGTACAGTCTACTCCAAAGACAAGGGAAGTATAATTAAATAATCCACTGAAAGAATAGGAGGGAGAAGAGCAGGGTTGCGGTCGCCCTGCAACTACCTTGATAAACTCCGACAACAACTGAGGATTTAATAACTCACACTTGAGCGTCCTGTGACACCTGAATCTGCACACGAGGTGCAGGGAGTAACTTGAGTACGCCAATTTAGTAAGTAACCGTTATAAATAAAGAATGAGTGCAAGTGACGAGCAGTAAAATCACATAAAGCTCACCATGTAAAGTCTTCGTGAAAACAACAACTGCCAAATCATTAAATCACGTCAAACTATCTCGTAAAACTTCAGTTTCAATGGAAATTGTGTGAAAACATTTTCATCAGTTTCAATAGAGGCTTAAAATAAAAATAGAGTGAAAAGAGTGATTTCATAAACAAGCCCCTCGGGCAAAGTATCACTCACAAATAGCCCCTCGGGCAAGCCTCACAGTCACACATGACTCAACACTCATCACTCATCACTCACACTCAGCACTCACATTCATGTTGGTGTTGCGCTCACTGAGGGTGTACAGACTCCGCAGGGGATCCTACAGCCCAAGCGCTATATCGATGCGGCGTGAAGCCCGACCCAATATCACAGCGGCGTGCAGCCCGTCCATATATCGTTGCGACGTGCAGCCCAACCCATATATCGATGCGGCGTGCAGCCCGATTTATATATTACTACAGTGTGCAGCCCGATCCATATCATATAACGTTGCGGCGTGAAGCCCGATCCATATATCCTCACAATTAGGCCCTCGGCCTCACTCAGTCATCAACCTCACCAGCCACTCGGGCGTTTCAGTAAAATTCAGGGGACTCAGCCCAAAACAACTTTAATATGTTTTAAAATAGAGTAGTGAAACTAAATCAAATAGTAAACAGGAAACAATCATGACTGAGGATATGCTTTCAAATCAAAACAGTGTGAGAATGGTACAAAAAACCCCTGAGGGTCAAAACAGTACGGCACCAGGCCCCAAACATGGCATTCATCCCAAATTATAAGAATTCTTTCTAAAACATATAGCAATTATACGGCTTTAATCAAAATATGCAACTCTATAGTTGCTACGGGAGGGAACAGGTCACAATTCCTAACGGTGCACGCCCACACGCCTCTCACCTAGCATGTGCATCGCCTCAATGTAGTGAAATAGTACGAAATCCCGAGGTTTCATACCTTCAGGTCTTGATTTACAATCTTTACTTACCTCAATTAAGACAAACACCATTCCGCAATTCCCTTTCCGCACTACTCGGCTACAAATCGCCCCGAATCTATACAAAATCAGTATATTATCATTAATATATGCTAAAGGAACGAAGCCCACATAAAAATTACCAAATTAAACAACAAATCCCGAAATTGGCCTAACCCGACTCCTGGGCCCATGTTTTGGAATCCAACAAAAGTTACCAAACTAGAAATCTCTTTCACTCACGAGTCCATTCATACCAAATTTACAAAAATCCGACCTCGCTTGACCCTTCAATTCCTGAAATTAAACTCTCCAATTTCAAGCCCTAAGTTTCCCAAATTTCACCCCTAATTCCTACAAATTCATGCTTTAAACAATTGAAATCCATCATAGATACGAGTATTAAGTTAAAAGATCTTACCTCAACGAATTCCCTCTTCAAAATAATCCAAGAGCTCCAAAATCCGAGTTGAAATTGTGAAAAAGGACCAAAATTTGCGTAGGGTTCAATATATACTTTCTGCCCAGCAAAACCGCACCTGCGGTCAAACACACGCTTCTGCGACACCACACCTGCAGAAAAACCATCGCAGATGCGGTTGCCACGTATCCCTTCAGAATCCGCTTCTGCGGTCACCGCATCACACATGCGGTCCCGCAGGTGAGCTCCTTTCTCGCTCATGCGCTTCCAGCCCACACCACTCCGGCTCACATCTGCGAGCCTTTCTCCGCTTCTGTGTGCCTCGCACCTGCGGTTCCCACTCCGCATGTGCGGTTAAGACAGAACCTACAGCTTCAGCTGCTCTTTCCAAGTTGCAAACTCTCCGCTACCCATCCGAAATCATCCCGAGGCCCTAGGGACCCCAACAAATTACACCAATAGGTCACATATCCTCATACGAACTTAGTCAAACCTTTCGAACACCCAAAACAACACTAAAACACTAAATTAACCCCGAATTCAAGCCTAAAGATTTCTAAACTTCCAAAATTCGCCAACAATGCCGAAACCATCCAAACCACGTCTGAATGACCTGAAATTTTGCACACACGTCACAAATGACGCTACAAACCTATTCCAACTTCCAGAATTCCATTCCGACTCCGATATCAAACTTTCCACCGCCGACCAGAAATCGCCAAATTTCCAATTTCGCCAATTCAAGCCTAATTCTACCATGGACCTCCAAATTACATTCCGAACACACTCCTAAGTCCAAAATCACCTAACCAAGCTATCCGAGATATAAGAACCCTAATCCGAGATCGTTTACTCATAAGTCAACTTTCGGTTGACTTTTCCAACTAAATACTACCTCCGTTCCAGTTTATGTGAACTTATTTTCTTTTTGGTACGTTCCAAAAAGAATGACCCCTTTCTAAATTTGGAAACAATTTAGCTTCTGTCACGACCCGAATTTCCCTCCGAAATGGTCTTGTGACGACACCTAGTCTCTATGACTAGGTAAGCCTAAAACATGCAGATAATAAGACAAACATAACAATAAAGTAGAAAAGGAGAAGAAAATATATAACTTAGCCGCTCGACATTTACAACTTTACTTTCCCAAAACCCGGAATGTCACAATAATCACAAGTTTTGTACCACTGTAGCTCTATACAACGGAATAAGGATAATGTATATATATCTCCTATGTCTATACTAGAGTAGAAGGGGACTCGTGGGATTCTGCGGATGCGGCAGAATTACCCTGCGGTCTCCCAACAACTACTGAAAATACTCCTAGCCAAAACATTTGTGTACTGGTACCTGGATCTGCACATGGAAAACATGCGCAGGAAAGGGCATGAGTACTCCACAATTGGTACCCAATAAGTGCCAAGCCTAACCCTAGTCAGGTAGTGACGAGGTCAGGTTAAGGCTCTACTGGATGTTTATAATAAAAACTATTGAAATCTAAACAGATATAGATAATAAGCTAAGGCAAAACGATAAAAACGGTAAGATGAAAGAAATAGTAAAAGGGGAGCCCTCGGCTCAGCACAACATATATCTCAGTAGCAAGTATGAAATGCAGTACAGGGGAAAAGCTCCCAGAATCTTGTCCGTAGTCCCAATTTAGATATTCTATGCAGTACAGGGGGAAAGCTCCCGGAATCTATTCCGTACTCCCAATTTAAATATGCTATGCAGTACAGGGAAAAATCTCCCGGAATCTAGTTCGTAGTCCCAATTTAAATATGCGATGCAATCAATACCGGAAATAGTGTATTTTAACAGTTCAGAAAGAAATCACAAGAAAATACGGATAAACTACCTAAACATGGTACAAATAGTAACAAATAGTAGTAACGCAAGTAAGACAGGTAGACATGCTCATTCCTAAGCTACACTACACGGTTAATACAGAGAACAGTGAAATAGGGGTAAATGATTGATGTCATAAAAGGGAAAAGTGGAGTTTAGCAACAATAGCCCGTGTACGAACTCGTCACCTCACGTACACGACACTCATATAACAAAACAACCTAGGGGAAAGTCCCCAACGCAGAGTTAGGCAAGCCACTTACCTCGACTGCGCTACTCAACCCAAAATCACGTTCTTGCCACGAGTATCCGACTCCGGGTGGCTCAAATCTAATAAATTCGATAGCATAATGTAAATAACACTTTAAGGAAATCAAATAGCTAATTATTTCGAAGCTAATACGCGAAATTAGGAAATTCGCTCAAAAGGTCTTCCGGGTTCACGTCTCGGAATCGAGTAAAAATTATATTATCCGGAAACCCATTCACTCACAAGTCTAACAATATAAGAATCTCTTATATCGGATGTCAAAAACCTAATAAAAACTCGATAATTCGGTCTATGAAGTTTATCAAATGTTTCCCATTGTCCACCCAAATTCGAATTTTAAGGACTAGATTTAAGTTAGGAATCATGGAAATTGATCTAAGTTGGGTAGAGATCACTTACCCAAGTTACCCAGGTGCAAAAGTCTTCAAAAATCGCCCTTCCCGAGCTCTCAAATTCAAAAATCGTGAAAATAGGTCTAAACCTTCGATATGGGTTTTTAATATTCTGCCCAGGACAAATTTTGTGATGTGCGATCGCGATCGAGGGGATGCGATCGCATTGGGTAAGCCCCACTTGCGTTAAATGAAGCACTGTGCGATCGAACACAAGCCATTGCGTTCGCGATTAACCCTGGGCCTGACCCTACGTGTCCGCACTCGAGGCCCATGCGAACGCAGAGTACTAAGTCCCCCTGCCCAGCCCAAATAAACCTATGTGGTCGCGATCATCGCATTGAAAAAAACTTCTGGGCCCAAACTTACTCTACGTGATCGCGGTTCAAATTGTGCGATCGCATTGAGCAACAACTGATGCTCCAAACACCAAAAGAAAAAAAACCAGCAAAATGTCTTAAGGCAAAAATGCCCGTTTGAGCGCCCGAAACATACCTGAGGCCCCCGGGACTTCAGCCAAACTTACCAACTAGTGCTACTTCATTCAAACTTAGTCGAGCCTTAAAAACACCTCTCATAACATCAAAATCCTCAATTATGCAAAGATTCAAGCCTAAGAACTTATGAAATTTCTAAAATCCACATTCGATGTCGAATCACGTAAAAAATCATCCGAATGACCGCACATTTTGCACACAGGTCATAAATGAAATTACGAACCTGTTGTCTCTTTCAGAATTCCATTCCGAGCTCGATATCAAAATTTCACCTATCGGGCGAAATCGCCGAAATTCTAACTTTCCGCCATTTCAAGCCTAAATCTACAATGGACCTCGAAAACACATTCTGAACACGCTCTTAACCCCAAAATAACCCAACGGAGCTAACGGAGTCGATGAAATTCCATTCCGGATCCGTCTTCACACAATTCTAACTACGGCCCGATTTCTAAAGCTAAATTTTACATTTATGGACTATGTATCCAAAATCACTCCGAATTTCACCACTCAACGCTAGGACAAGTTCTAATAGCATAAATAGACATGGGAGAAGCAGGTATCAAGGGATTGGGGCACTAACTCTCAAAACGACCGACCGGGTCGTTACATTCGCGCCCTCTTAAGAAAATCGTTCATCCTCGAACGAGTATAGAAACATACCTGAAGCTGTGAAAAGTCGAGGGTACCGACTCCGCATATCCCGCTCAGTCTCCCAAGTCGCCTCCTCGACCGGATGACCCCTCCACTAAACCTTGACTGAGGCAATGTTCTTCGACCTGAGCTTCCTGACCTGCCTGTCCAATATGGCTACAGGCTCCTCAACATATGATAGATCCTTATCCAACTGGACTGAGCTGAAATCCAAAACATGAGTTGGGTCCCCGTGATATTTCCGAAGCATAGAGACGTGGAATACCGGATGAACTCCTGCTAGGTTGGGAGGCAGGGCCAACTCATAAACAACCTCCCCAACCTGCTGCAATACCTCAAAAGGGTCAATAAACCTCAGACTCAGCTTACCCTTCTTCCCGAATTTCATGACGCCCTTCATAGGTGATACCCGAAGCAGAACCCGATCACCAGCCATAAATGCCAAGTCACGAACCTTCCGGTATGCATAACTCTTCTGCCTGGACTGAGCTGTGCGAAGTCTCTCCTGAATCACCTTCACCTTGTCCAGGGCATCCTGAACCAAATCTGTACCCAACAATCGGGCCTCGTCCGGATCAAACCATCCCACTGGAGACTTGCACCGCCTACCATACAAAGCCTTATACGGCGCCATCTGAATGCTGGACTGGTAGCTGTTGTTATAGGCAAACTGTTCAAGAGGCATGTATCGATCCCATGCTCCTCCAAAATCCATCACACAGGCACGGAGCATATCCTCAAGAATCTGAATCGTGCGCTTGGACTGCCCGTCTGTCGGAGGGTGAAAGTTTGTACTCAACTCCACCTTGGTACTTAACTCCTGATGAACGGCTCTCCAGAACCGTGAAGTGAATTGTGTACCTCTGTCTGAAATGAAAGATACTGGAATACCGTGAAGGCGAACAATCTCCTAATATAAATCTCAGCCAACCTCTCGAATGAATATGTAGTCAACGCCGGAATGAAATGGGTTGATTTGGTCAGCCGATCCATAATCACCCAAATAGCATCATACTTCCTCAAAGTCCGAGTAAGTCCAACCACAAAGTCCATGATGATCCGCTCCCATTTCCACTCTGGAAGCTCAATCTGCTGTAGTAGATCCTTTTTCATCATTCGCCACCAATAGTGATGTCTCAGATCCTGGTACATCTTCGAATTTCCCTCCGAAATGGTCTCGTGACGGCACCTAGTCTCTATGACTAGGTAAGCCTAAAACATGCAGAAAATAAGACAAACATAACAATAAAGTAGAAAAGGAGAAGAAAATATATAACTTAGCCGCTTGGCATTTACAACTTTACTTTCCCAAAACCTGGAACGTCACAATAAGCAAAAGCTCTGTACTACTGTAGCTCTATACAACGGAGTAAGGATAATGTATATATATCTCCTATGTCTATACTAGAATATAAAGGGACTCGTGGGATTCTGCGGACGCGGCAGAATTACCTCGCGGTCTCCTAACAACTGCTGAAATACTCCTAGCCAAAACGCTGTGTACTGGTACCTGGATCTGCACATGGAAAACATGCGCAGGAAAGGGCATGAGTACTCCACAATTGGTACCCATTAAGTGCCAAGCCTAACCCCAATCAGGTAGTGATGAGGTCAGGTTAAGGCTCTACTGGATGTTTATAATAAAAACTATTGAAATCTAAACAGATTTAGATAATAAGCTAAGGCAAAATGATAAAAACGGTAAGATGAAAGAAATAGTAAAAGGGGAGCCTCGGCTCAGCACAACATATATCTCAATAGCAAGTAGGCAATGCAGTGCAGGGGAAAAGCTCCCAGAATCTCTTCCGTAGTCCCAATTTAAATATGCTATGCAGTACATGGGGAAAGCTCCCAGAATCTAGTTTGTAGTCCCAATTTAAATATGCTATGCAGTACAAGGGAAAGCTCCCGGAATCTAGTCCGTAGTCCCAATTTAAATATGCGATGCAATCACTCCTGGAAATAGTGTATTTTAACAGTTCAAAAGGAAATCACAAGCAAATACGGATAAACTACCTAAACATTGTACAAATAGTAGAAAATAGTAGTAATGCAAGTAATACAGGTAGACATGCTCATTCCTAAGCTACACTACACAGTTAATATAGAGAACAGTGAAATAGGGTTAAATGATTGATGTCATAAAAGGGAAAAGTGGAGTTTAGCAACAATAGCCCGTGTACGAACTCGTCACCTCGCGTACACGGCACTCATATAATAAAACAATAACAAAACAACCTAGGGAAAGTCCCCAACACAGAGTTAGGCAAGTCACTTACCTCGATTGCGCTACTCAACCCAAAATCACGTCCTTGCCAAGAGTATCCGACTTCGGGTGGCCTAAATCTAATAAATTCGATTGCATAATGTAAATAACACTTTAAGGAAATCAAATAGCTAATTATTTCGAAGCTAATACGCGAAATTAGGAAATTCGCCCAAAAAGTCCCCTGGGCCCACGTCTCGGAATCGGGCAAAAATTATATTTTACGGACACCCATTCACTCACGAGTATAACCATATAAGAATATCTCAAATCATATGTCAAAAACCCAATCAAAACTCGATAATTCGGTCTATGAAGTTTATCAAATTTTTCCAAAATTGTCGACCCAAATTCGAATTTTAAGGACTAGATTTAAGTTAGGAATCATGAAAATTGATCTAAGTTGGGTAGAGATCACTTACCCAAGTTACCCAGGTGAGAAAATCTTCAAAAATCGCCCTTCCCGAGCTCTCAAATTCAAAAATGGTGAAAATAGGTCTAAACATTCAAAATGAGTTTTTAGTATTCTGCCCAGGCCAAATTTGGTGAAGTGCGATCGCGATCGAGGGGATGCGATTGCATTGGGTAAGCCACACTCGCGTTAAATGAAGCATTGTGCGATCGCACACAGGCCATTGCGTTCGCGATTAACCCTGGGCCTGACCCTACACGTCCGCACTCGAGGCTCATGCGAACGCAGAGTACTAATTCCCCCTGTCCAGCCCAAATAAACATATGCGGTCGCGATCCCTTCATGGCGATCACATTGAACAAAACTGCTGGGCCCAAACTTACTCTACGCGATCGCGATTCAAATTGTGTGATCGCATTGAGCAACAAGTGATGCTGCAAAAACCTTGAAAATAAAACCAACAAAATTTCTTAAGGCAAAAATGCCCGTTTGAGCACCCGAAACATACCTGAGGCCCCCGGGACCTCAATTAAACTTACCAACTAGTCCTAATACTTCGTTCAAACTTAGTCGAGCCTTAAAAACACCTCTCATAACATCAAAATCCTCAATTATTCATAGATTCAAGCCTAAGAACTTATGAAATTTCTAAAATCCATATTTGATGCCGAATCACGTCAAAACTCATCCGAATGACCTCAATTTTGCACACGGGTCATAAATGACATTACAGACCTGTTGTCTCTTTCAGAATTCCATTTCGAGCCCGATATCAAAATTTCACCTATCGGCCGAAATCGCCAAAATTCTAACTTTCTCCATTTCAAGCCTAAATCTACAATGGACCTCATAACACATTCTGAACAGGCTCCTAACCCCGAAATCACCCAACGGAGCTAACGGAGTCGACGGAATTCCATTTCGGATCCATATTCACACAGTTCTAATTACGACTCGATTTCTAAAGCTAAATTTCACATTTATGGACTATGTGTCCAAAATCACTCCGGATTTCACCACTTAACGCTCTAACAAGTTCTAATAGCATAAATAGACATGGGAGAAGCAGGTATTAGGGGACCGGGGCGCTAACTCTCAAAACGACCGACTGGGTCGTTACAGCTTCAACTTACAATTCTACCCTTAATGAAAAGCTTTTATAACCACACAAATACTCTGGCCCCCTTTTAACTTGTTTAGGACCACAAATTCCAAAAGTCTTGTTTTTTTCTTAAATTTCGTGCCCAGTCAAATAGGTTCACATAAATTGGAACAGAGGGAGTACCAAATTAAGAGACTAAGTGTCTCATTCCACTTCAAAATCACTCTTAACCCGAGCCAACCAACCCAATGCAACATAATAAAGTTGAAAATCATATAATAAAATAGAAATGGGGGAAACGGGGGCTAAAACTCTCGGAACGAATGGCTGGGTCGTTACATTCACTTTGGGTGGGTAAAGGTGTGTAGTCACAGTTTTCTACGTGGGATCTTTTTCTTTGACGAAACAAGCTATTTGTTCTAATACTAGGTGAATCCTAAATATCTTAAACTGAATAGATGATATGATTGTGTAAAATAGGAAATTTCTTAAAGAAGAGTCCTAAGAGTCCTAGTGTTTTTTGTTTGACTTTCTGAGCTATTGTCTCCTACTGGATATCTAAGAGTAAGAAACAGGATAAGTGAAAATATGTGAAGAGAAAGGAGAAGAAAAATTTTAGAAACCACTTTCGTGTTTCATATTTTCTTGACACTGTCTTTTTCAGAATTACTTAAGCAAGAAAATAGTATTTTATAAATTTTTTGTAATTAAGCTTCTGAAATGGTTAGGCACAAGTGTTGTCACGACCCCAAAATACCCAGTCGTGATGGCGCCTATCGTGAAATCAGGCAAGCCACACATTACATTTGATTTAAGATTTCTATCAGAAATTCTCTATATTTGCAGCAAAAGTCTCGTTTATAAAATCATTTAAAAGTCTAAAACCATTAAGACATAAATAAAACAATTCCCAAAACTAGTGTCACTGCGTCATGAGCTACTATAAATACAAATGTCGACATACAGTACTGACATGATACCGTCTGAAATAATAAACTGTGATAAGAAGATAGAGAAGGAGAGAACGAGCTTGCGATCGCCAGCTGCTACCTCGAAGACTCCAAAGATACTTTTCCAATAGATCAACAACCGCTACCGGGTCCTGATGTACCTAAATCTACACACGAGGTGCAGGGGGTAACGTGAGTACACCAACTCATAAGTAACGAACCCAAACTATGGGCTGAGAGGTAGTGATAGACTAAACCTCAGTAATTATAACAAAACAGCGTACAGAATTTAGACATGTTCACAGTTCTAACAGATAAAGAAAACTGAATATGTACGATATGATAAGTAAGCCATGTATAACTCAGTATATTCTACATGCTAATGTATCAACAGTGTGGAAATTCTCATAGTGCTCACAACTCTCACATAGAATTCCACTCAGTACTGTATATGGCTCTTAGGCCCAGGGAAGATCCATCCCGGAATATACATAAACACAGGTGACCGTAGTCAATCAGTACTGAGGAAGGCCAATCCAGCCCCCACGGAGAAGATCCATCTCCAGAATACAAACACTCGGACAAGATCCATGTCTAGGGAAAATCCATCCCTCAATATCATCACTGCGCTCACTGGGGGTGTGTTACAGATTCCGGAGGGGCTCCTACAGCCCAAGCACTATAGTAAGCAAGATCCAGGCATAATCAATATAACATAATGCGGCGTGCAGTCCGATCCCATAACTGTCTCTCAATAACAGGATCTCGCCTTCACTCAGTCATCACTCTCTACTCTCTCACATGGGCTCACAGATGCATGAACTAGCCCGAACCAATGATGAATGTACAAAATCAACAATTACCGAGACTGAGACATGATATGATATGCTATGACAGGACTGAGTATATATAATTAGTAAAGCACATGAGAAGACAGCAATAAATGACCACTCGGGTCTCAGCAATATCGGCATGAATCCTTAACATAGTACTTAGTAGGATTTTTAGCATGATCACATTAACCACATTGATGGAAGTACGGATATCAATCCATAATAGCTATTAAACGGTGCCATAGGATGAGCCAGGCCACAAATCACACGGTGCATACATGCACGCCCGTCAATTGGCATGTGGGTCACCTTAATCATAGTCATATAGCATATAGTCCGGGGTTTCGAACCCTCAGAACCAAGTTTGGAAACGTTACTTACCTCAAATCGGCTGAAATCCTAGTCCACAATGCTCTTGTCTCTTGACTGGGTCTCCAATTTCTCTGAATCTAACCAAAATCAGATTTATATCATCAACATATGCTAAAGGAACAAAGCTCACTCAAAAATTATCAAATTCAACCAAAAATCCTGAAATTGGCCAAAACCGACCCCCAAGGCCATGACTCGAAATTTGATAAAAATCACAAAACTAGAATCCTTACACTCTCCGGAGTTCATACATATAAAAAACATCAAAAACCAACCACATATGACCTCTCAATTCCTCAATTTAAGTCTCCAATTCTCAAGCCCTGAACCCCCAATTTTAGTCACCAATTTCCATAGATTTCACATCCAATCAGTCAAATAACACCATAGAAATGAGTTTTAGGTCCAAAAATCTTACCTCCACAAAGTCCCCTTGAATTCCCTCTTCAAATCGCTCCCACAAGCTCCAACCCGTATGAAAATTTTTATGAAATAAGCCAAAATTCGCGAAGGCTACTATTTATATGTTCTGACCAGTGAAACCGCACCTGCGGTCTTTCATTCGCACCTGCGGAAAATTCACTTATGGCCTATTCCGCATCTGCGGTCCTCCAACCGCACCTGCAGGCTCGCAGGTGCGGTACTCTTTCCGCTTCTGTGACTAACCTCCACCAGTCCAAACTCCACACCTGCGACCCCGATTCCGCACATGAGGCCACCTATCCGCATCTGCGAAAATCACAGAACAGCAACACCAGCATTCCTTAAGTGCCAAAAATAAATCTGACAACCATCCGAACGCACCCTGAGACCCTCAAGACCTCAACCAATGATTACCCACAAGTCATAAATGATCACCCGGTACTATGGACTCCAACAACCACTCGTGTAGTGTACCACTCATAACCTTTTTACAGAACTTCAAATGCCAAATGGTTTGATTTTCTGAAAATTAGACACAAAGGGCTACAACTTTCACTTTTGGATCATCTCCAAATTTCTTATAAATTGCAAGATACAAGCTTCTAAAGTCGGGTCAGTGCAACAGAAACTTTCCTCTACGCGATCGCGAAAGGCCTTCCACGATCGCGAATCACTGGCCGATTTCTCCCATTTACTCATTGCGATCGCAACCAATTCCCCCCGATCGCGTAGCACACTGCTGTAGCCAAAAACCAGAAACTAAAATGACCTAGAAATGGCCTGAAACTACCCCGAAACTCACCTGAGCCCCTCAGGACCCCGTTCGAAAATACCAAGAAGTCTCAAAACATATCACGGACTTAGTCAAGGCCTAAAATCACATCAAACAACGCTAAAAACACGAATCACACCCCAATTCGAGTCTAATGAAACTAAGAAATTCTAACTTCTATATTCGATGTCGAAACCTACAAATCACGTCCGATTGAGATCAAATTTTGCACATAAGTCACATTTGACATTAAGGACCTACTCCAACTTCTAGAATCGGAATCCGACCCCGATATCAAAAAGTCCACTCCGGGTCAAACTTCTCAAAGACCTTCAAATTATAACTTTCGCCAAATGACCCCGAAATGACCTTCGGACCTCCAATTCCACTTCCGAATGCGCTCCCAATACCAGAATCACCATATGGAGCTATTCCCAGACTCGGAATCCCAAACGGATATCGATAACATTGAAATACACCTCAACCCAAATTTATGAAATTTTTTCAAAGTGCCAACTTCCTTAATAGACGTCGAAACACTTCCGAGTCATCCAAATCCCGATCCAGACATACGCCCAAGTCCAAAATCATCATATGAACCTGTTGGAACTTTTAAATCCTGATTCCGAGGTCGTTTACTCAAAAATCACACTTTAGTCAATTCTTCCAACTTAAAGCTTCTGAAATGAGAATTTTCTTTCCAAATCAACTACGAACTTCCTGAAAATCAATTCCAACCACGCATGCAAGTCATAATACCTGAAGTGAAGCTACTCAGGGCCTCAAACCGATGAACGACGCGCTAGAACTCAAAACGACGGGTTGGGTCGTTACACTCGAGTGATGCTGAGAAGTTTACTGAACTCTGTCCCTGTCCTGGTAATGGTGTTGGTTGGGGAGTTATCTGGTTAGTATTGGCTTCAATGCGAATCTTAACTAAAGAATGTGCGGAAATTTTATCATCATTTGTGAACCACAAATCCTTCTATTTCTTGGACTATTTTTCAGGGGAATAATATCTTTTATATTTCTTTGTGGAGCGATGTACCTTGGACTTGTCATTCTCTCATGAGGTATTGTCTTCATTTGTGATCTTAATTATCACTTTACCCCTTATGGTTTTTATAGATTGTTATCCGATTTTTGTTTAAAACCAGGTACTAAGCTTCTAGTTTCTAATTAGATACTAAAAGTTTACCAGGCTCTCAATCAGTTAGTAAATTTATCCGTCAATCTTCGATCTACCCAGCGCCTTAGTTTATGTTGAATAGGCATACCTAACTTCCAGCTAATTGTCAAATAAAGATATTCGTGCTTTAATTCCTATCTTGAAAGTATTCTTTGAAGCAAAAATTCTAGTAAATCAAGCATGCGTAGAATATGTTCATAAATAGTTTAACATTAGCTTAATCACATATTCCAGAACCTAGGAGTTTACAACAAAATCGACCTATTTCTATTTAAACCATGATCATGAGCAAGTGCATAAATATACTCCTAAAATAATAGGTAAATGCCTATTTTTCTCCTGAAGTTGTCGGAATTACTCGTAATACGATATTGGCTACAATTGAAAAGGTCTTATCAATAAAATTTCCATTTATCCGTGATCTAGGCATAGGTAGCAATCCATTCTAGTAGCTTGCCAAGTGGGAGAATGAGGACCGTCGGATCGAGGGCATGAAGGCTATAACATAGGGTTGGAGGCCTTATTTATGGGACATCCAGAAAAGCCATCCCATTCAAGAAACCCCTACTTATACCCCTGCTCCCTTCTATCCTTGATGGATCAATTGAAGAACTTTACAGATCAAAATGGAATTCCGAACCACTATAGAAGCGAACGACTTGATCGCGAACGTTTCCACGACTCTACCACCCAGTCAATTCTGTTCCACTTAATCCCTCTTTCATGGGCACACTCTTAACGCCTTTATTTTTCTTCTCATCGGAGTTATTTCACAAAGACTTGCCAGGGTAAGGAAGAAGGGGAGAACAAGCTCAAAAAAGTGCGTACAGTACTTTTGTGTTTCCGAGCTAAAGTTCTAGCACAAGAAAGTCGAAGTCTCCACCTATTCCTTCTAGTCGAGCCTCTCGGTCTGTCATTATACCTCGAGANACCACTCGGCCATGTCGCCAAAATGCTACAAATACAAAATAGATGAAAACTTTCCCGGATTACTGAACTGCTTTTTTATTGTACTTGCATCTTATCGAAAGTTGTATCTACATTAGATCTCACCCGAATCGCCCCATCTATCCTCTTGAGGAGGAGTTTGGTTTCAAACGCTGGTTCGAACAGAAGGAGTACGCCATGCTAATGTGCCTTGGATGATCCACATCTCAGGGTCAGGCGCCGATGAGCACATTGAACTATGGTCTAATAATCAAACATTCTGATTAGTTGATAATATTAGTATTAGTTGGAAATTTTGTGAAAGATTCGCATAGATTAGGCATACGGGCATTCCAGCATGTTTTATTGGAGGGGCGCGCTATTTATTTACATCCATTAGTTTGCAAGGGATTCAATGCTGATTTTGATGAGATCAAATGGTTGTTCATGTACAAGTAATTATACTACTCAAATGATTGCATTTATATCTTCTCTTTTTTAGTACTTATAGTGTTTTGTAGTTTAATTAGCATTAAGCAACTAATAGGAAATGAATCAAAGTGCTCTTACCTCCTAGTTAACCATTCTCAATTTCTCATTTTAATTTTGTGAAGTCATTCTAAAGAACAAGATTATAGTCACGCTTAATCCATCTCTCGATTCCTGAGCTATGTTGCTACGATATGGTAGTTTAGGTGTCGCACTCGTGTCGACACGAACACTAGTATGGGTGTGGATATGGGATCCGAACCGGATTTGGTCAAACAAATTTGGGTACTTTGATCACAACAGACGGAAAAATTCGAGACGAGTTACAATTTGATTCACAAAATCAGAACTTAAACTAGGATAACATTTGACTAAAATAACATACGTTATCCAGGAAGTCAATCATTTATTTATCTACAACTTGACTATGAAAAAGAATCCACACTTTACAAGCTATACGTAAGTATTCCACAAAAATTATCATAATTTAAAGTTAGTTTTATAATTATACTTTTTTTTTTGAATTATTTTTATTGGACCCCACCCCATCCCACCTGTATCTGTACTAGGATTCGTATTCCCCAATATTAGAATTTACATCTTGAAGGATCCGACTTCTAGATCCGAACCCGTGTCGGACAAACGCAACTATGTCCGAACAACTTAGTTTCTGAGTAACTATTTCTATCATATTAACTCCATATAGATTCATCTTGAAAGCCTCCGTAGAGATTTCAAAATCATCTCCTGTTCCTACAAGCTGTTAAACTTACCTTTTAACATATTTCAGATACCTCAGGATATGTCATTTTGTCCTCCACTCTTCATCAAATGGCATCAACCATTTTGGTGCTCTCTCCATGTCAGATTGTTGTTGAATGTCCTTTAAGGTTTTTTCTGAACTTCTTTGTAAGTCTAAATTTTTTTGCATACCCAACCGTAAGATATGTTAGGTGGGAAAAGTGAATAGTTAGATAAGGGAAAATTAAGGAAATCTTGATCAACTAATAAATTATAAGAATTGCAGCACAATATGTTAGAAGCTTAATATTTTGCTAAGGTTTTGTACTTCACATATTAAATAAATATGTTTGTAAAAAGCTATTATTTATATTTTAGACAATGTGATTTTAATTTGAAGGATGGTTTTAGATTCCCTTTGGAAAAGTGTAAAAGCATTGGTAATGAAATAGTGTGAATACACTTTGTAAGTTCCGGTCACTAGAATTCTATAATATATTATTTTGTTTGTTTTTCTAGTTGATGATGTTTCATGATTATTGATATTCAACAATAACACAAATAAGAGCGGACATATTTTTCCGTCTTTAATTTTGAAAATCATCTAGTATTATTAGACTATTTGGTAGATGTAAGTTACTGCTCGCGATATTTATTAGATATTCATTGTTTTGCATCTTTTGTATGATTGAGCACTAAATATATTGAGGTCTTCTATTTCTTCTTTAGTAGTTTATTCTTTGTTGCTATACTGACATAAATTTATTCTTTTATCAGATTAGGAATTCAAAATTTTGGAGATCATATCCATGAAGGAAGCATAATGCAAGTTGAAGTACAATAGATTTTTATTTTTCTAGGGGTGGTTTAAAGATAGTATTTTCTGGTAGTGTGATGCTTAAGTCCGTTGTATTAACAATGAAGTTTTTATGAATATTGAATATTTAATTTATATTTGGATCTGGTAGATGTAAGTTATTGCTCGCGACCTTCATTAGATATTCATTATTTTGCATCTTTGTATGACTAAGCACTAAATATATTGAGGTCTCCTATTTTTTTTTTTAGTAGTTTATTCTTTGTTGTTGTACTGACATAAATTTATTCTTTTATCAGATCAAGAATTTAAAATTTTGGAGGATCCTATCCATGAAGGAAGCATAGCGCAAGTTGAAGTACACTAGGTTTTTATTTTTCTAGAGGTGGTTTAAAGATAGTATTTTTCCGGTAGTGTGATGCTTAAGTCCGTTGTATTAACAATGAAGTTTTAATGAATATTAATTATTTAATTAATATTTGGATATGTCTGTATGTGTGTAAATCATATAAAATAATTAATTATCAGCAAAAGGAAAATTATGTCGCTATAAAGGACATATACGATCGGAATCGTTAAAGAATATATAACGACCGGATTGAGATACGGTCGGTAACTTTTAACGCCAAGGATTATGACGACCGGTGACGATAGAATTTTTCCCGGTCGTTATTGACTTATAACAATCGGATTTGGATTTTTAACGACTAAATTTTCTCTCGCTAAAAACCCATTTTAATTTCTTGTAGTGTACTTCTTTTGAGGTGTGCAATTGGACGCGATCACTCAACTGCAGTGATGCTCACGTTATTTCCCATGTCAGTCGGACGTGCTAGAATGGTACAGTAAAGATATAGTTAAAGTGTTCTAATTGTAAATGGCTTTGTTGAGGTGTTCAAGTAAAATTTCTGGGATAATTAAAATATCTATCTATGTATTCTACCAATATTATCTTAGTATATCCTTTTAAAATAATAAAAACATCAAATTCTATTTTTTTAAAAGCCAAAGATAAAAGTCATATGTAAAAATAACGTAATTTTTTTGGAAGCTTTAACAATAGTTTTTTTTTTTAAAGAAAAAAGATTACTCATGATAAATGAATAAATAGAGTACATCATTTCTATTATTTAACTCCTTAGTTTCCACATTCAGAAAAATTATTGGGGATTGTTTGTGTTTGAAGAATTAATCTAATGATTTGTCCTTCCATGGACTAGGCGGAACGCTAATAAAGCGGTTCTCTCTCTTACTCGTATAACTTTATCGTATGTAACTCGTGTAACTTGGGTTTTCGATCCTTCATGTTTACCATTTATTTTTTGTTTTGATGCTTCTCATTTAGAGAACAGGAATTTTTCATAACGTAACTCTGTTTTGACTTGGTTATTTAATAAATAGATATTGCTTAAAGAAAAAAATCTAATAAGTTCCAGCATATTAACACTTTTTTTTATTTACTACGAACAATTTCTACATATTAAATTGTTACCTTTTAAAATGAAAAATAAACATTAAATTCTATAAAAAAAGTAACATATATGTGACGGTAATTAAGATTGACAAAAATATTACTCTATTAGTTTGGAAA
>ML272629.1:0-10631 GCA_005239495.1 Nicotiana undulata | reverse complement strand
GGGGGGGGGGGGGGGGGACATAGCAGAAAGAGTTTAAATAGGTAATGATTGAAGGACACTTTTGATCAACAGAGTCTTACCTCTATATGACAACAATTTTCCTTGCCATCCATTGAGCCTTTTCACAATTTTACTAAGAAATATGTCAAAAATATCCGCTCTCTTTCTCCCCACATAGAGAGGGCAACCAAGGTAGTTTAAAGGAAAGTTCTTATCCATAAAGCCAGAGCATTGTCTAATTCTATTAATCCTGTTTGCAGAAGTCTTAGGAGCAGTAAGGAAAAAACTTTTGTCTCTGTTAACTAGTTTACCAGAGTTATCCTCATAATTGCCAATTTGTTTCATAACAAGCTTAATAGATTTAGAAGTACCACTACAGAAGATAACAATATCATCTTCATAAGCCAAATGGTTAACCTTTGGAACCTTATCATGCATAGCAAAGGGAGTAAAATCCGGATGATTATGCAAGTTGTTAAGAGACCCGGAGAGGACCTCAGCAGCCATA
Organism: Nicotiana undulata; assembly: GCA_005239495.1. NCBI lineage: Eukaryota > Viridiplantae > Streptophyta > Magnoliopsida > Solanales > Solanaceae > Nicotiana > Nicotiana undulata. The sequence goes on along the minus strand of ML272629.1, from coordinate 10,123 downwards.
ATGAAAAGAGAGGGGGATAAGGGGTCACCCTGTTTTAGACCTTGAGAAGATGAGAAAAAACTATGTATGGAATCATTAATGATGATGGAGAACCACACATTGGAAATAGATTTTGCACTAGACCTATCCACTGACTGGAGAACCCAAATATGCCTAAAACAGCGTATAGCAAGGGCCATGACATTCTATCATATGCTTTAGCCATATCTAGCTTAATGAAAACATTCTCTCCCTTATTACTGTCAGAGATATTATGAATAATCTCTTGAGCTAATAGAACATTTTCATAAATTAGTCTATCATTCACAAAGCCACTTTGAATAGGGGAAACTAATTTATACAACAAAGAATTAAGCCTTAAAGACGGAATTTTACGAAATAATTTTATTAGAAAAATTAGTTAGACTAATTGGTCTAAATTTTGAAAAATTAGCAGGGAGTCAACTTTGGGAATCAAAACTAAACAGGTATGTGAGAAATATTTAGTCAAACCTTTCCCTTTGAATACTTTCCGCACAAAAGCGCTGACCTCCTTTCTGATTATGTCCCAGCAATTATGAAAAAAAATACCATTGTAACCATCTGGGCCAGCTGTACTATCTGCACTCCGGGTAAGGACTGCATTTTTTATCTCCTCATCATGTGGAGTCTTACAGAGAAAAACATTGTCCTGCTCTGTGATACAGTTAGGAATATATTCAAGAATCGAGGGATTGAGGTGAGGAGTAGTAAGGTTGAACTGTGCGATAAAGTGTTTGACAGCTGCCTTTGAAATTTTTGTGTCACTCATAAGCCATTTACCTTTATGATTTTTAATTCTGTTTACCTGTTGCTTCCGCCTTTTTTCCTTGAGAGTACAGTGAAAATACCTGGAATTTTTGTCGCCCTCTTCGAACCATTTTATTCTAGATTTTTGCTTGAGAAGAGAGTCCTGGATGCTTAACCATCTAATGTATTCGGCATGGGCTCTGTTCATTTCTTCTCTGCTTTCCTCTGTATTTTCCTCAATATCTCTCTCTTCTAAATGTTGTAGTTTCGCTTCCCAGTTGTTTACAGCCTCATTGATGTCATCAATGTCTTCTCTGGACCATTGAGTTAGTTTTCTACTGAGAGCTTTCAGTTTTGATTGCAAAATCCACATTGGGTTCCCTGAAACCTCTGAGTTCCAACTTTCTTTAACCACATCATAGAAACCTGGAAGCTTTACCCAACAGTTTAGAAATCTGAAATATTTAATGATGTTGAGATTCACATTGAGATTTTTCATGAGTAAAGGTCTATGGTCAGAACCAGTCCTATCCATATGCCTAATTGAGCATCTTTGAAAGAGATCATCCCACAGATCATTCACGAAAACTCTATCTAACCTCTTCCAAATTCTTTTCCTTGGTCTCATGTTGTTGCACCAAGTAAATTTAGGCCCCGAGAAGCCAATATCAGTAACTCCACAGCTATCCATACAATTCTGAAAGTCGATGCTCTTGTACATTCTATGAGGTTTGCCCCCTAACTTTTCATTTGGATCGAGGATAACATTAAAGTCTCCCCCTATACACCAAGGTACATCCACCAGATTACTATCATCTTGCAATGTTGTTGACCTATGTCACTGCATAGTTTTGAAGACTGACAAAGGCTGACCAGTTGAACTAGGTCCATCAGAGCACACATTTTTGAACTGAATAGATGGCACATGAATCGTATATGCATAGGAGATATTTGTGATTGTGAAGTATCAATGAACCAAGAGAGTGTCTCCTAATACGAAAAGGAAGAGTTGAACTAGAATTGATTGACAAATTCAACTACTGACTCTATAAATACTTGAAGTATTTCTGCTGGAGAAAGTGACGCAGAAGTACTGAAGTGAATCAAGATCTGAAAGCAAAATTCCCAAAGTTGTTTTGCAAGCAGATTTATTGTGCGATACAAAGGCTACAAATCAGCTAGAAGAACCAGTTTCATCATTGATGTATTGCGTCTAGTTGATTGTAGTAGGTGTTTCAATATTGTATCTTATCAGCTTTCTTAGAAGCATATTGTAATAGGTACACATTGTTCAAGTTAGAGTTAACTTGAAGCTCGTAGAAATTAGCTAGAGGCTAGTTGATACAAAGGGATTAGAGTTAGTCCTAGGATTACAAAAGAGTTTATTTTGTAAGTCCGTTTGGCTCAGAGTTTTTAGTGAAGAGTTTGAGCAAATCCTACTGAGGAGTAGGTCGTGGTTTTTTCACCTTTTGAGCCAGGTGTTTTCCACGTAAAAATCTCTGTGTTTTTACTTTACTGCTTTTATTATTCCGCACCAGTAGAAGTTGGAACACAAAGAAGAACCAGGTTCTTCTTGTGAGACAGCACTCGAAAAATTGGGTACCACACATTTAACCTATATTCTTGTGTGGTATTGACGTCTAAAACATCAATTGGTATCAGAGCAGGTTATCCTTGAAAAGGCTAACACCTTGGAAAAGATCAAAATGAGTGCACCACCTGGGAACTGGGAAGGTCAATCAACTGCAAGGCCACTACTCTTCAATGGCCAGTACTACTCTTGGTGGAAGAACAGGATGAAGGACCACCTGATAGGAGAAGAATATGAACTCTGGGACATAGTCACTGATGGGCCTCTAGCTACAATGAAGAAGATTGTTGAAGGTGTTGATGTACCAAAGACTAGGGCTGATTGTACTGCTGAAGACCTGAAGAAATGGGAGAAGAATGCTAAGGCCAAGAAGTGGCTAGTTTGTGGGTAGGTCCAGATGAATACAGCAGAATCCAAAGTTGCACCACAGCCAAAGAAATCTGGTATACTCTACAAGTAGCCCATGAAGGAACACCTCAGGTAAAGAGGTCAAGAGGTACTCTACTATACTCTCAGTATGAAATCTTCACTATGAAAGAAGGAGAGACTATCCAAGAGATGTATACAAGGTTCACAACTTTGACTAATGAACTAAAATCTCTTGGAAGAGTCATTCTTGAAGAGGACAAGGTTTAGAAGATCCTAACAAGGGTCTTGCCAATTTCCTGGGAAAGCAAAATTACTACTATCCAGGAATCCAAAAATATGGCAACCCTGAGATTAGATGAGCTGATTGAAACCTCACTGCCTATGAACTCAGAAAGCAGACAATGAAGATGGATGGACCAAAGAAGGAGAGGAGTCTAGCTCTGAGAATCACTGAGGGAGCAGATCTGGAGGAAGATGAGTTGGCCATGATTACCAAAAAATTCAAAAACTTTCTCATGAAGAAGAAGGGCATCTCTAGAGGAGGAAACTACAACAAAGCAAAATCTTCAGAAAGTCCAACCAACGAGGGATGCTACAAATGTGGTAAGACTGACCATCTCATCAAAAACTGTCCCTAGTGGGAAGTAGAATTGAAAAAGGAGAGATATGAACGAAGGAACAGGAAGAAGGAACTGGTCCAACCCAAGAAGACCACAACACAGGCTATGGTCGCTGCTTGGGGGGAAAGTTCAGATGAGGAATCAGAAGATGGGGAGACTGAAGATCAGGCGCTCATGGCAATTGGAGAATCTAATGAAGAACCACATGTAAGCATTTCTCATCTTAAAAACAAAATAAAGTTCCTATCTAAGGAAAAACTCTCTGAGTTGCTACTTGATTTCATAGATGATTCTGAGGAAACATCCAAAGAGAATGATCAACTCTCTAAAGAATGTGCAATGCTAAAAGCAAAGTGCATGAACCTAGAAATCAGAGTTAGTGAATCTGAAAAGAAAAACATTGTTCTGTTGAACCAGGTTCATCCACTTGAGACTGAGATTCTAGAATTAAAATCTGAAAACTTAAAACTAAGATTAGGATCCAGTAAAAAGGTTGTTGATCACTCTCATGTCATGTTATAAGAAAATTTGGGAAAATAAAAAGATAAAATGTACGCCAAGGATAAACAGATAAAATCACTCAAAGAAGACCTTGGCAAAGTCAAACATAAATTAGATAGAACCTGTAAATGGAATAAATCCCCTGATGCCTTGACATGGCTTCAAGAGAATCATAGTAGCAACCAGAGAGGGATTGGTTTTGGGAGTCAATTGCCCAAGTGGGATCCCAAAAGCAAGTATCTCACTCTCCCTGAAAATAAAATCCGCACCCATTGTGGTAAGACTAGCCACTTCAAATATGAGTGTACTGCAAAAGAGCAGGCCAGTCGAAAAAATGAGAGGTTTGTCAAAAAGAAAAACTGGCTACCAAATTGGGCCAGAAAAATTTTGATTCATCCATTCTCTTATAGAAAAGGACCCAAACTAGTTTGAGTTCTTAAAACTAACCCCTGATTTCCTTTTGTAGGTACAAGTGAGAGGAAGCAGCCAAATTTAGTTTTTGGATAGTGGCTGCTCAAAGCATATGACGGGGAACAAGGAACAATTCCTTTCACATGAAAACCTTAAAGGAGGAAATGTATCCTTTGGAAATGGAAGAAAGGTGAAATTATAGGGGTTGGCAAAGTAGGTAAGGATAACACACGTTCCATCGAACATGTGTACTTGATAGATGGCTTGAAATATAGCCTGATCAGTGTGTCACAATTGTGTGACAGAGGTAACCTGGTTGCTTTCACTTCCACAAAATGTTTTGTGATTAACTTGCTTACTGACAAGATTGTTTTGCAGGGAAAGAGAATGAATAATATCTATGTCATAGACTTGTCCACACTGTCTGAAAATGAACTCACTTGCTTAAGTGTTTTGGACAGTGATCCCCTCCTTTGGCACAAACGACTTGGACATGCAAGTCTAAATCAGCTTAACAAATTAGTCTCTAAGGACTTAGTGATGGGACTCCCTAACATGAAGTTCAAGGAAGACAAATTTTGTGAGGCATGCGCAAGGGGGAAGCAAGTAAGATCCTCATTCAAAAGTAAGAAAATGGTCAGTACCACCAGGACGTTGGAACTGGTTTATCTGGATTTGTGTGGTCCAATGAGAACTCTGAGCAGAGGTGGTAAGAAATATGTGATGGTGTTAGTTGATGATTACTCAAGGTTCACGTGGACCTTATTTTTGGCCTCTAAGGATGAATCATTTTATATGTTCATCACTTTTGTTAAGAAAACTCAAAATCAGTTAGGACATCAACTAGCTTCAATAAGATCTGACCGTGGTACTGAATTTGAAAATGCTAAGTTTGCTAAGTTCTGTGATGAACATGGTATCAATCACAACTTTTCTGCCCCTAGAACCCCACAACAAAATGGGGTTGTGGAAAGAAAGAATAGATCTCTTAACTGTATTGGTAAAAAATATAGCCTCATACGTGTACAAATTTTGGATGACTCAGCCAACCAGGTGGACTAAATAAAACATCACACGTGTACACGGGATAAAAAGGTATGGTCAATACAAGGAATTAGCCACGGAAAGATCATCAAAGAAAAAGAGACACGGTCACAACGAATTCGGACGTAATAATGGGCCGATTCGAAGATCAGCAATCAATGTCTTGTACGTTATGTAACTCCTAAAATAACAGTTACTATTCATCATTGTAACGCCTCATAAATGTAATAATTAAGCATTAAATAGGCTATCATGACAGAAATACAAACGTTGTACTAGGAGAACATCCCTATAAAAGGGGATAAAAAATGTAACAAGGGGGGCATCTGATTTTCTGGGATACTAAGATATTTTATTCTTTATATTACTATCAGAATTATTGCTACTTTATTCTTTATTTTACTAATTTGATTATCAGTAAACCGAGTTTATCCTAAATTAAGCTTTAGTCAAAAGATCTTATTTTTTGGTTAAACAAATTGGTTCCGTTACCGGGAATCTGATAATCATCATTTTCACTACCAATTGATATCCTTAAAATAATGTCGAATCTCAACAACAACAACGTCAGCAACATTGACAATAACAACCAGCAAAGAAGTGAAACCCCAGTTTCAACTTCTCCTCGAGGAACTCCACGAGCTTAGAGGGAACCATCTCCTGAAAGAGCTAACAATCATAACAATAATGAACAACCGGTGGAATCAGATCAAATAAGGCAAATGATTGCTGAATACGTGGGACATGCTTTGCGAGAATTTGCAAGAGGATTACCACAAGTACCTCTAGTACCACCAACATTGCCTCTGAATAATACAATTCTAGTAGAAGATTTGCAAGCAGGGTTAACAAATTCAACCAGGAATGAAACTCTCAATACACTTCCTGAAACACGACCAGATACGACTAGTAATTCAGAATTACAAAATTTATTATTAACCATGCAGAAGAAGACGAAAGAACAAAACAATCGCATCGAGCAAATCGCTGGTGTTCCACCTATTATCAAAGGAATTGACGTCGATAGGTACTCTCAACAACCTTGGAAGCCAAGTGCATCCCCATTACTTATACTCAAGAAGTTTAGAATGCCTGATATCCCCAAATACGACGGAACAACTGACCCACGTGACCACGTTACTGCTTTCACCACTGGAGTAAAAGGCAATGATTTGACAAAAGAGGAAATAGAATCAGTCCTTGTCAAAAAATTCGGAGAAACACTCACGAAAGGAGCCTTAACCTGGTATTCTCTTCTCCCTGAAAACTCTATAAATTCTTTTGCTGAACTTGCAGATTCGTTTATAAAAGCACATTCTGGTGCACAAAAAGTTGAAAAACGAATGGAAGATATATTCAAGATAAAGCAAGGAGACAAGGAATTGCTCCGTGAGTTTGTAGACAGGTTTCAAAGGGAAAGAATGCAACTACCAAGGGTGCCTGACAACTGGGCAGCTATGGCATTCACAAGCAACTTGAACGAGAAAAGTTCAGAAGCCACGAGACGACTCAAAGAGAGTCTAAGAGAATTCCCAGCCATGACATGGAATGACGTGTACAGCAGGTACAGTACTAAATTAAGAATTGAAGAGGATATAATCACACGGTCAAAAGATGAAGAATATCACAGAGCAAGGCACCTAGAATCAGAGAAAAAGTCAGGTAAAAACAGGTATGATCCTTACTTAGGACCCTTGAGACGTGACCTACGTCCCAGGTTCGAAAATACAAAACCTTTAGGAAGAGATACAAACTCATCCTCATATAGATCTAGGAGAGATCGAGATGAACAATTCCGGGATATTACCCGAATTGGACACCAAACTTTAATGTAAGCAGCATTGAGCTCGTCTCAATACTAAGAAGTATGGGAGACAAAGTTAAATGGACAAAAGAAATGTGTTCTAATACTAACAGGAGGAACCTCGATCAATGGTGTGAATTCCATAATGATCACGGCCATAGAACGACAGACTGTAGATATTTACAAGGTGAAGTAGAACATCTATTAAAACAGGGTTATTTAACAGACTTGTTTAGTGATAAAGGTAAACAGGCATATATGAAGAACAAGCAGGGGCCACCGAAACCACCCTCCCAAAAACGGACTGTTAATGTCATACATGGAGGAGAAGAAGTAAACGGGATAATCTGCCAGCTAACCTTAAAAGTCACGAACACCTACGGAAAGCGGGTTCGAGAAGAAATGAGGGAAGAACAAATATCCTTTGACGACCCAGACTTTGGTGGATTAATACTTCCACACAATGACGCGCTGGTAATATCCTTACTCATTCATGACACTAACGTTAAAAGGGTGTTGATTGATCCAGACAGTTTAGTCAATATTATTTTGATGAAAGTCATGGAAGAAATGCTAGTAGAAAACACAATGGAATAAGGTTCGAGCCATATATGGGTTTGATAATTCAACAGTGATAACTAAAGGTGAGATTGAACTCAACACTTACGCTGAAGGAGTCATCAAAAATGCAAAATTCCAAGTAATTAACACAGAAATGGCTTACAACGTTATCCTGGGAAGACCATGGATTCATGATATGAAAGCAATCCCATCTACTTTACATCAAGTAATAAAATTCCCTTCCAAATGGGGAATAAGGCAGATCAGGGGTGATCAGCAAACTTCGATGAATATTAATTCAATAACTCTTAACAATAAAAGAGACGCGGAAGAAATAACGAATTGTCAAACAGAGGCTCATCAACCAACAGGTATGGAACAAACTTCTGATCAGCTACGTACCAAAGAAATAGATATTCTAATAGGTGCGGAAGAGGATAATGACAAAACAAATCCTATAATCATCAAGAATGAGCCGGAACATGCAGACATAGACTCTAGACCAGATTTCATTCATGAATCAGAAGAAGAAGAACATATCAAAACAACTGCTGAAGAACTCGAGGCTGTTCCCATCTCAGAACAAAAGCCCGAAAGGAAACTTTACATTGGCGTAAAATTGTTAGAAAGATTAACTCCAGAACAAAAAGGTTTGTTTGTCAATTATTTAAAGGAGGATTGTTTCGCATGGTCCCGTTCGGATATGAAAGGTATCCTACCAGAAGTGATGACTCACAAGTTAAACGAAGATCCATCGTTCGTACCTGTTAAACAAAAGAAACGAAAACAAGGATCTTTCAAGAATCAAGTGATCGATGAAGAAATTCAAAAGCTTTTAAATATAGGGTCGATACGAGAGGTAAAGTATCCTGACTGGCTAGGTAACACCGCAGTAGTACCCAAAAAGAACGGCAAATGGCGGGTATGTGTCGATTATACTGATTTAAATAAAGCATGTCCTAAAGATTCATTTCCCTTGCCACATATAGATCAAATGATCGATGCAACCGCGGGTCATGAATTGTTAAGCTTTTTAGATGCATATTCTGGTTATAACCAAATCAAAATGGACCCCTTGGATGAAGAAAAGACTTCCTTCATTACTAACCGGGGGACCTATTGTTATAATGTTATGCCTTTTGGGTTAAAAAATGCAGGTGCCACTTATCAAAGATTAGTGACAAAAATGTTCCAAGAACATTTGGGCAAAACAATGGAGGTTTACATCGATGATATGCTTGTAAAATCAATACAAGCAGTAGATCATCTACAACATCTCTCTATCACTTTTGATATTTTACGCAGGTACAATATGAAACTCAACCCAGAAAAATGTGCATTCGGAGTACAATCTGGTAAGTTTTTGGGATTCCTTGTGTCTAACAGGGGAATATAGGTAAATCTAGCACAAATAAAAGCTATAGAAGAAATACCAGAAATCTTGAGAAATAAAAAAGAAGTCCAAAGATTGACAGGAAGAATAGCAACTCTAGGGAGATTTATTTCTAAATCTTCCGAAAAAAGCTTTAAATTCTTTGCAGTTCTTAGAAAGCAAAATCAGTTCAAATGGAATGAAGAATGTCAACAAGCTTTAAAAGACTTGAAGGTCTACTTGTCAAAACCACCATTGTTATCAAATCCCAAAAAAGGAGAAAGATTATACATCTACCTAGCTATCTCAGAAATTGTCGTAAGTGCAGTGCTGGTAAGAGAAGAAAGAGGTAAACAATCTCCCATTTATTACGTAAGCAAAACTTTATTAGATGCAGAGACTAGATATCCACATCTAGAAAAATTAGCTTTAGCATTAATAATGGCATCAAGAAAATTGCGTCCTTATTTTCAATGTCATCAAATTACTATCGTAACTTCATATCCTTTAAGGAATATTTTGCATAAACAAGAACTATCAGGAAGATTAGCCAAATGGGCTATATAATTAAGTGAACATGATATAACATATCAACCTAGAACTTCAATTAAGTCACAAATATTGGCCGACTTTATAGATGACTTTAGCAATAACATTACTCCCGAAGTAGAAAAAGAATTGCAACTTTTCAATGGTTAAACCCAGGTCAGTGGACCCTATTTACAGATGGCTCATCTAATATAAAAGGAGCAGTATTAGGTATTGTCCTAATATCACCCACGGGTGAAAAGATACAATAAGCAANAACAGCGATTCCCAACTGGTGGTAAATCAAATACAGGGGACTTACATCGCTCAAGAAACTCGAATGCAACAGTACTTAGAGAAGGCACGAGAACTTATGAGACAGTTCAAAATGTGGGAAATAACACAGATACCTAGAGAAGAAAATGCTGAAGCAGGTGCATTAGCCAACCTCGTAGCAGTTACGGACGTAACCAATAAAGACAAAATTATCTTCGTACACCTCTTCCATTCGACAGTCGATCACAACAAGAATGAGGTATCTTTCAATAATCTAA
>ML272628.1:643-63914 GCA_005239495.1 Nicotiana undulata | reverse complement strand
GCCTAGCGGGTTCAACGTTAGGCGCAGTCACGGCCCAAAGGGTGGGAATTTGGGTCTTGACAAATATCCTCCACCAAAGACCCTAAGTTCCATTGTAAAACCAAACATATAGATATCAAGTATAACTATGCGAGAGAAATGGTTAGACGCAAGGTAGTGAATTCAAAGTATGTGTCTACAAAAGATATGTTAGCAGATCCATTGATCAAGCCTTTGTCTAGAGATGCATTTGTGAGATACACTAGGTCTCAAGGCTTGCATAGACTGTGAGATACTTTATTTTGTTATTTATTTTCTCGTGTTCACAAAACTGATGTTCTTTGATTATCAATAAAGTTAATTTACATACATACATATTTTTAATATTAATTGTTATGTGCATTCTTTATTTTTAGTTTTTTTATTAGTATGTCGGGTAGACAAGAGGTTGGCCTTCTCACACAGGCAACCGCCTCCTTATCTTAGTGATGTGAGGAGATGAGACATGATTTTAAGCAAAATTATCATAAGGGTAATTTGAGATCTATTCTCTTAAAATCAGAATGTCACTTAAACAAAGACATAAGGTCATTAGGGTGAAAAACGTTCACCAAGTCTACTTTGTGAGCCAGATGTGAGTTAAATATGATTTTGTAGATCAAGAAACTCAAATTTAGATAATGATGTCTAAATATCATCTGTACATCATTACAATATGAAATAAATACATACTCTCCTTGGGAAAAAGGAGAAAATGATGTGGCACATGTTTCATACCATATGTGCTAATGTCGACCAATTGGGTTAACATAAGTCTATTCTCAACTTATTTTTGTGTGAGACCCAGAGCCTTTATGATGACTTAAGACTGTGTACCCTTACAGTTTCCAATCACATACTTGGCACTTAGTGTGATGTTAGTTATCTTAGTATGTTTCCAAAAGACCATGTACACATATTCGGTCTAGCGGAGCATATCTAGAAAAGCAGTCAAACTAATGTTAAGGGGATCGTGAGAAGAGGAAGATCATTGATGCAATCTCATTTATTTGTTATTCACTGGTGCACCAATTATAACTTATGAGTTATGATTGTGAATACAAGAAATAATGATATATGAGATTTTGAGACTATATCAAATGTGATTTCATATGATCTATGGTACTGCATACTTTATGATCTACTTGCAGGTTTGCACTTGACGAGAGGCTATATACTCTTAACAGATGTATAACACATAGCTCTCACAGTATGCTGGTCGCACGGTCTACTTTCCTACATAAATGATTGAGGAGGTGAGTTGAGAATATGTTTCTCAAACTAGATGAGCACTCCCATTATGTGTGAGTGGGAGATGTAGGAAATATTGGGTCCACCCATAAGGGGTTCTCTAAGGCACAATATGGTTATTAGTTAACCCAAATATTCCATATATAAGTACATTTAGTCTGCACACTAAAAGAGTACTCTCTACAGTATTTTTCCACGCGCTCTCTCTCACAATCCTAACAAGGGTTTAGACTGTGGAATTGGGGGTTGCTCCAACACACGGTGACAACCACCGCCAACCAGTAATTCCAGTTGTGGTTCAATCCGTTTTCACTTTCTCTTCATGAAGAACAAGTAAGTTCTCGTTTTACGCGCTAAATCTTGTGTGTTTAGATTATCGTGTTCCAACAGTTATTCCTCACGGTAAAGAGAATCAGCAGACATATTAATATTACAACATTTCTCATATTCTGCTTACATGGTATTATTGGCACGCCTGCGTTAGAAATTGATTACTGAGATAGAAATAGTTAAATGTAGTTTGCCATAAGGAACATCCACATGTCTTACAGTGGTAGAAGAAGTCTTCTTGAACATTGCTGAGAAGGCAGAGCTAGAGGAACTTAAATTTGAAGGAAGCATCAAAACACTGATTTTAGCATTCGAAACCACTCCAGATAAGTGCTTCTGTTGGGTTAACATTATATTGTCAAGTGGCTCATTGCAATCTAAAGAAACATGCAAAGTTTCGAGAGAATAGGGGACAATGCTTTCACTGTCTCACTACTTGATAGAACAAATAAGTTGATGTATATATATATGTATATATATATATATATATATATATATAATTTTTAAGCAAAAATTGAGGGATTAGACAATGAATATCTTGAGTATGACAGTGGGATAGCATGCACACATGATTGTGGGTTTTACTTAATTTTTAAAGTGTGCAATGAAAGATCTGCTTTGATAAGCTTTATGGATATCCTTTGTCCCCAGGGATACTTAAGGATATTGCATAGATTTTTGGCACATCTTAAGGATGTTTTCGACCAAAAGATCTGATTCGTAGTTTCTAATATTCTCTATAATTGGACTAAATTTTTTTTACTCAGAATTCTTTCATATCAGTTTAGCATGTATTCTTAGCAGATGGGGTTGTTCTTAAAAATGAAGTATTCTCATTCAAACTCATAAAGTATTAGGAAACTACAGGGATAAAAATTTGTAATTTGTGCGACTGTAAATGCAAAGAAACATTAACCTTTCAGTTATTTTAGGCATGATCTTACATCTGTGCATGTAATATTGCCCGTGTTTCTTTGCCAAATTCTATCTTCATCGGATAATATATTTCTCAATTTCTTCCTTGTATGCACAAACATCTCATTGATGATTTGAAAGATCCAAACTCTTACCTAGACATGCTCCCAAGGGTAGTAAATCTGTCACGACCCAAAATCCACTAGTCGCGATGGCACCTAGATCGACCCGCTAGGTAAGCCAACTAACAGTCAATACAATCCAAATTAGATTCATAGGAAAACAATGAAGAATTATCTGAACATTTATATATTAATCTAAGGACTGGTAGTACGAATCACGAGCTGATACGAATTTGAAATTTACAAAGCAAGAATAAATAAATACACGATCTGTTTAAAAGTTACGTAAATAGATTAGCAAAATCTAAAGCTACCGACGACAAGTGGCAGCTATATTCCCGAATGCACTAACATGTTCAAAGTCAGTCCCCGACATCACGAGCAGCCCCGCTCTAGATTCTGCACGCAAGGTTCATAAGTGTAGTATGAGTACAACCGACCCCCTGTACCCAGTACGTATCTTGTCTAACCTCGTCAAAGTAATAACGAGGCTTTTTAGTTAAAAGATACTCACTAATAAAACTTGTACCGTAAACTAGAAATAGAACTATACTACGTTATAACAGAAAAGAGTAGACGAAAAGAATATGCAAAGCAATAACTGAGTACAAGAAGAGATCACAATTTAACATTTTCCAATATGTCGACCAATATTTTCCTTAGAGAGAAAACCAATAAACCAAGATGGTAACTCCATAACTTTCATAGTGTGAGGAATGTACTCTGATATAAAACTTGCACGGCAACACTCTTCGTGCATTTATCTCATCCTCACCAAATATGTGTATAACAGTACCAACCGGATGACAGAAATACCGATAACAGTAATGACAAAGTAGGAAATACGCAAGTAAAAATAATGAACGAGGATATATATATGGGCAACAATAATAATACTAGGCAGAAAGCATAGGAGTAATGACAACAATTAGGAAAGAAGAATATGAACTTCAACTAACTAGCATGGTAGAGGCCTAGATATAGATATAACAAATAAGAAGGGAACACATGATCTTTATAAATTAACAAGTAGAGCATGAATGACTAACATGGTAGAAGGCCTGTACTAAAGTGCAATAAAATAGATACGACATGGATGTAGTTGTAACAACAGAAAGTAGGCATGTTATTTGCAAGTTAAGCCGGTAAAAGGCATGGGCAACACAAAAAAAATTGAGATAGAGAACAAAGACAGAAGAGTAACGACAAGTCACATAAGAACCATAAGCACGACAATAACAACTCATGGTAAACGCATGAACGTATCTACAAGGAAAGGATATCACAACATAATGCATGTCTCCCGTCCTCACCTGCACAGAAACACCATTCTTGCCATGAACTCGTGATAACATAAAATCATGATAATATAAATGCAATAGCACGGTATCACCCTTCGTGCTTTTACTCTCAAATAAAATGGCACGGGATCACCCTTCGTGCTTTTACTGTGAAATGAAATGGCACGACACCACCCTTCGTGCTTTTGGTCTCACATGAAAATATATGAAATGGCATGCATCACTCTTCGTTCATTATATACAACGGCACGGCATCACCCTTCGTGCTTTACACTCTTCCTCATCAAGCATATGTATACCAATGACAAACAAAGTAGGAAGCATAAATAACGTCAAGGAGAGTGGTCTAATGAATATTCCGAATGAACTTCAATCACAACACTCAAACCAACAACGGTTCAATAAATCCGAAAGAACCTTATTATGAAAGTTTTTCAACAAATCTCAAAATAATCTACAACTCAAGTATAGAATCTAGTATCCCGAGAATAACGGTCGTAGTAATGTATTATTGATTAAGCATAATGATGACTGAATTAGTCACCTAAGTGTTTTCCCTCGTTCCATCAAATTTTTTATCAAGTTAAAATAAACTAAATCTAGGTTTCTAACATTTAATTCCATATTTCAGTGATCTAGAAACCAAGTAAGACATGAAGCAAGGAGGTCACGTAATTCTACAAGGCACAATTTCTAGCATAATCTACCCCCGAGCATGATCAACCCTGACACATACATATATGCTGGTCACCTCATATATGTATCGCCCCCGCATGTGGCAAATAAGGTCAAATAGTAGGAAAATTTTCGTCAACAACGTTAGACAAGACACTTACCTTATACAAACCAAATTGATACACTAGAAGCGCCATCCCGCTCAAATCATCCTCCGAACGACTCGAAACTATCCAAAAGCAACTCAAATACATCAAATAATGCCAAAGGAACCAAACCCAATCAACAAAGGTCAAATCTTTACACATTTACTCAATGTCAGCCAAAACGTCAAACCCAGGCCCGTACCTCGGAACCCGGCGAAACTCACAAAATGCGACAACTCATTCAATAACGAGTCCAACCATACTAATATCACTCATATCCGACTCTGAATCGATGTTCAAAACTCAAAAATTTACTTTAGTAAAGTTTGGATAAAACCCCCTAATTCTCTTTTGAAACTCGATCAAATGCCCAAAATGAAGATAGATTCATGATATAAAACCAAAACTGAGTATAGAACACTTACCCCAATCCACATGGTGAATACTGCTTCAAGAATCGCCTCAATTCGAGCTCCATAGGCCCAAATAAGCAAAAATGGCTGAAACCCCCGAAATAGAGTACTTTATATTCACTGGACATGAATGCCTTACGCGATAACGGGACACTCTTCGTGATTGCAAAGAACAAGCTCAGTAGCCTCACAAAATACCTTACGCGATCGCGTAAAAGACCATGCGAACGCGTGGTTTCCTTCATCAAAGTTATGGGATCGTAGAAAACACAATGCGAATGCGAAGAAGAAGAAGCCACTGCCCATATTAGTCCAAACTACTACGCAAACGCCGGAGTACTTGCACGAACGCAGTGCACAAACAGCGGTAGGCTACGCGAACGTGGACTGTTATTCCCGAATGTGAAGAAGAAATACTCATCTCCGATTTTTCCCTTTACGCGATCACATCCCTCAATCTGCGATCGCGAGGAACACTGGGCACACCAGACATCAGCATAACCAACAGTGCAATATGAGGAAGAAATGGTCTGAAATCGATCTAAAACACGCTCGAGCCCCTCGGGGCCATGTCCGAACATTCCAACAAGTCTCGTAATGTAACACGGACATGTCCGAGGCGTCAAATCAAACATAATAATATCAAAATGATGAATCGCACCTCAAATAAAAAATCGGTAAACTTTGAACTTTAAACTTCCCAAACTCACGCCGAAATGTATCAAATCAACCCGGAATGAACTCAAATTTTGCACCCAAGTCCCAAATGACATATCGAAGCTATTCAAATCCCCGAAACCACAATCTGAAATCGATATCCTCAAAGTCAACTTTCGGTCAAACTTATAAACTTTCCAAACCTTCAAATATCCAACTTTCGCCAATTCATGCCGAATCATTTTAGAAATATCCAGATGCAAATCCGGGCATATGTCCGAGTCCAAAATCACCATCCAGACCTAACGAAACCATCAAAACTGCAATACGAGGTCAAATGTTGAACGTCAATTTTGGTCAACTTTTCCAACTTAAAGCTGCAATATTGAAGTCCATTCTTCCAAATCGATCCTGAATAACTTGAAAACCAAAACCGGTGATTCACACAAGTTAAAATATATCATGCGGAGATACTCTTTCCCTCAAACTACCGAGCGAAGAACAACCAGTCGGGTCGTAATAAAATCATTACAAAGTCATGTAGATTTCTTTTTTCTGATAATATAAAAGGTATTTATGTGTTGTTCCTGTCTTACCAATTTTTGGATAATATACAGTACTGAAACATGAATTAGTTCTAGAAGTGTATTTAGTTCACGTGCAATTTTGAAATATTTTACTTATCTACTAGAAGTTCACTCTCGAAAATAAATGTACATATGATTAGTCCATATATCTTCTTTAGCATCAAAGTTCAACAAACCCTCCTCTATTTTATGTAAATTTTTAGTACTTGATATGTTTTTAAGAATTCATCTTTGTTGGAATATTTTGGTTGAGTTTTTCGCATCGAGATGACAATTCAGGAAGTGAGAAGTCATACATCAATAAAAAACAACAACTTTGGTTGAGGAATATAGAAATCATACAAGTGTAGTTTTATCTTTAATCATTACATGAATTCATTCATTAGATAAAGTTTCTAGCCAAAGAGCCAAGGAAGAGAAAACAGACAATTTCATGGAAGTTGGTGTGAAAAGTGAGACAAGTTGCAATTGCTAAGATTCATATTCCAGAGAAAGGATGGAGTTCGACGAGAATGCTTTATTCGTGAAGCTCATTATTTTCTTTTATTTTGTGCAATAAAGTCAAGCTAATTGAATAGAGGTAGTGCCTTTTGTTGCATATACCGTAGAGTCTTAAAGATTGTCACTATTTTTTGTTGTACCAAATATTGTTTAAGAAGAAGTACCTTTAGGTTGTTACTTTCATTAGCCAATAACATATTCTGTTTGATTAATTTTCATTACCATTTTAAGTAATATTTCTTGTTATTTTATAATTTTATAATTTTTCCCGCACCGTGTGGGTACAGATACTAGTATATATTATAGGTTGAATCGCTTTAGCTTCTTGATCATGTGTATATGATTTTACATTTTGACTCAGATAGATTTCCTCCTCAACATTAATCTAAGCAAGCAATTTATCTGCGATGCATTTAGCTCCCGCAACTACAAAGCTTAGTCGACTCAAAAAGATTTCGACAATAAGTTCAAGGATCTTTCATTTTCTTAGTGGAACGGGGAGAACGAGTGTGACGCAAGTGTGTATATTTCTGCGTTGAACGATGTTACACAAATATTTTTTGCCAAAAGGCTTCCTAATGGACCGACAAACAGGTCTTAGAATTAGTTCATACGTTAGCATTTTGTAGAAAAAATATGTATACTCCTAGTACGGCTAATCAAAGTTGTAGTATATTTTGTCTCCCGTACTTGATCTACCTAATAAACTGTCACGACCCAAAACCTATGGGTTGTCATGGCGCCGGATATCACTGTCAGGCAAGCCAACCCCTTAATCAGTTGAAATACCTTCATGTTTAACAATTTTGAAATTGTTGCCTTTATTGCATTTCATAATCAAATAAATAAATTTTCGTAAATTAAACACGACAGGAAATCCATTTAATTCAATAAAACAAGACTCAACACATCCCCAGAACTCGGTGACACAAGTACATGAGCAGTTTCTAAGAATTTATACAATTATACAACTCTGTCCGAGAAATAAATGGGACAAAGGCAATAGAGATACAATGTAATGATATAGAAAGAAGGAGACTCTGTCAACTGCGGAACGCCTCCGGATGAATGCAGCCCGAGTAAATCTCCAAATCAATCGCTGAACTATGAAGATACTTGTGCAACAAAATGCAAAAAAGGTGTAGCATGAGTACATAAACATATATGTACCCAGTGAGTATCCCGTCTAAACTCGAAGAAGTAGTGACGAGAGGTCGACTAGACACTCACTAAGGTCCAACAATATAATATATGACAGGATATGGCGAAAGCAGTAGGCAGGTAGGACAGTAAACAACAAGTGCATATCAAATAAGGAAATCCAGGTAATAACTGAAAATGAACCTCAATGTACTATAATTTTCTCTTAACCAATGCCTGACTATCAAATTATAAGTGAACCAGAACCCAAGGAGCATATACAGACACGGACAAGACAACCGGCCGGAGTCATAAGGGTGGTCATAAGGACTGAGGTCATAAGCTAACCCACGATCGCGAATCATACCTGCGACTCGTGTGCTGACTCGATAATGATAAGTTGACTCACGATCGCGCATCCAGTCTGCGACTCGTGTGCTAACTCGATAATGATAAGCTGACCCACGATCGCGCATCATGCCTGCGACTCGTGTGCTGACTTGATAATAATAATATATAAGCTAACCACGATCGCGCCTCCAGTCTGCGACTCGTGTGCTGACTCGATAATAATAATATATAAGCTGACCCACAATCGCGCCTCCAGTCTGCGACTCGTGTGCTGACTCGATAACAAGTGCATAGACATATATAGGTACATAGGTGTACTGACTCAACAGTGAACTCAACAGGACTGTGCCAATACCACTGTAGCCAACTGGGATTGAAATCATAATATTTCACCTTTCCATGTCATCTCAACAACAATCACAACTTACAAATACAAGGTACAAATAATAAACATAGAGGCATTCTCGTGAGTCCTAAAGCTACCCGACATAGCAATATAGTCTCCACGTACGGACTCTCGTCACTTGGTACGTATGCGCCCCCCACAACATGTATACATAACAAATAAGGACCCTATGGGGGACATTTCCCCCTTACAAGGTTGGAAAGGAGACTCACCTCGCTCCGAACATTCACCATCGATTTCCAAGCCTATACGACGCCTCCAATGGATGCATAACGTCCCCAAACTATCCAAATAATGACAATTCAATGAAAAATATACTCAATTGATCATAATAAATTCAAATTACAGAATCTCTCTGCCCGGTTCAATGAAATGACAAAATGCTCTCGGGCCCACTTGCTCGGACTTCAAATTTTCTTGAAGATAATCTCTACCCGAAGCTTAACTAATTCAATTACCCAATTTACTCCAAGATTTTTGCTCAATTCGTGGCAAAAATCACATTTATCAAATTCTAGGTTTTCTTCCAAAATCCCAATTTCCCCAAAATTTTCATGTCTAATTCCATGATATAATCTTGTATTTAACTTGGAAATCAGTAGAATTATCTTACCTCTGAAGCTTGATGGAATCTTCCTTGAAATGCTCTCCAAAATTCGTCCATGGCATATGAAAAATGAGTTAATATGTCAAGAACCCGTTTTTAAATTAAGCACTGCCCAGAGACGACCCTGTGCGATCGCACCACAGGCTCAGCGATCGCACAGGCCTTCCATGCTGCCCCCAAAATTCCTCATGTGCGTTCGCATAAGTCCTCATGCGTTCGCACAAGCCTATGTCTCAGAAGCCTCCAAGTGCACCCTATGCGATCGCACAAGATCACCTGCGGTCGCACAGGCCAATTCTCTGCAGCCTAAATTTTCTTTTTGTGCGATTGCATACCTTCAGGTGAGATCGCACAAGCCAAAATTCCAGCCCTCTAATTTCTTCTCCGCGATCGCATTTCAAAGGCCGCAATCGCACAGCACACCAGATACACCAGAAAACAACAGCAGCAAAATAGAAGAAAAATGGCCCGAAACCACCCTGAAACACTCTCGAGGCCCTCGGAACCACGTCCAACCACACGACTCAGTCCCATAACCTCGCACGGACTTGATTGAGGCTTCAAATCACATCAAACAACACCAAAAGCACGAGTTGCATACAAATTCAACTTTATGAACTTTGAAATTTCTAACTTTCACATCCGATGCCGAAACCTATCAAACCACGTCCGATTGATCCCAAATTTTGCACACAAGTCATATTCGACATTACAAACTTGTTACAACTTTCGGAATCGCATTCCGACCCTGGTATCAAATTTTTCACTTCCGATCGGATTCTTCAAAAACCTTCAATTTCCTATCTTTAGCCAAATGACTTCAAACTGACCTCCGGACATCCGAATTCACTTCCGATCGCGCTCCCAACTCCAGATTCACCATACGGAGCTATTCCCAGACTCTGAATCCCAAACGAACGTCAATATCTCTGAAATGCTCTTCAAGCCAAACTTAGGAAATTCCTTCAAAATGCTAACTTCCACATTATACGCCGAAACGCTCCCGGGTTATCCAAAACCCAATCCGGACATACGCCCAAGTCTGAAATCATCATACGAACCTGTTGGAACCTTCAGATCTTGATTTCGAGGTCGTTTACTCAAAATCCCAGTCTTACTCAATTTCTTCAACTTAAGGCTTCTAAAATGAGAATTTCCCTCCCAATTCAACTCTGAACTTCCTGAATTTCAACTCTGACCATACGCACAAGTCAAAATACTCGAAATGAAGTTGTTCATGGTTCTCAACTGCTGAGCGACGCGCTAGAGGTCAAAACGATCGGTCGGGTCGTTACATAAACAAATGTTACTCCGTATGTAGTGGTCTATATTTTTTATCAGTCACCTCGATATTAACTACTATGTTGCAAAGGTTCGACGTATTTTATTATTAACATCGCGGAAACCCATTTTAGTTTAACCTAAAACACTCAAATGTATTCCCAAAATTTAGGTGGAAGCGAGGGAGGGGGTTGGGGGAGGGTTTATGAAGAGTTGTTGACAAGTTTGGATGGTAAGTTAATCAGGGTGTTATGTCACATATAATTTGGATGTTTGGTTAATTAGAATATTCAAATGTACAATAAAAATTGTCACTACCCAAACTCTCACAGGAGTCGTGACGGTGCCTAACACTGCTTGCTAGGCAAGCCAACAATTTCACAATAATAATAAACTCAAATAACAGAACTTAATGATCTCAACAGTGGAATACCCATAACATATCTGAAAATAAAAACAATAACGCAACTGCAATCATCCCATGATCTAGTGTCAACAAGTATATGAGCACTACAGAATCTTAAAATAAAGAGTTCATTCCTCAATAGAAAATTGTCTGAATGATAGAACAAAGATAACAAAAAAAAAAAGAACTTCAAGGGCTGCAAAGGACATATCAGCTACCACGTAGTCTCCCCAAGCTGGAACTGGTGCGGTAATGACCTCGCCCAAAAGTACTTGGATCTGCACATAAAGTGCAGAGTGTAGTATGAGTACAATTGAACCCCATGTACTCAATAAGTAACAAACCTAACCTCGAGCTGAAAGCAGTGAAGAGCTCGTAAGAAGGTCATTGTCCAACACCATGTGTCAATAACAACACATGATATAATGCTCACAGTAAAGTATACAACTCAAGCGATATCATGTTCAACTGGTTCATAGGCACGGAAAATTAGACATGCTTCCCAAGTATAACAGTCAAAGCCCAATCTTACTACCGAAAACACTAGAACATGAATTATCAAGGAACTTGTACTTTTTAAACTTTCAACAACAAGTAAGACATTTACCATCTAGCATGAGAAAAATACATCTCTATGCTACATGATAAAATATACATGTCAAGTCAATAACTTCACAATAAAGACATCAAGTACTCACACTCAATACGCTCATGGTACCCGGCACAAGTGCCTCTCACTATCACACACATAACCACACTCAGCACTGTATGGGTGCTGGCACAAATGCCTTTCACTAAAGCATGTATATAATTGTGTGCATGAGCTCACTGTGAATACAAGATTATGAAGGGTCGTATCCTTGCCCAAGCGCTAATGGTAATAAATATAATTGATGCAGCGTGCAACCCGATCGAGTTATTAATCCGTTGCAGAGTGCAACCTGGTCCAATATAAATCACACTACGACACTATGGGCCTCATCAGTCATCACCCGCTCAAGTCTCAATTACCCATATCTCACGGTACTGAAATCAATAGTGTTACACGTATGAGGTATCAACAACATGTGAGAAATCATAGGAAGAATGTACTCAGACAAGGTATCATACACGGATATAGCATCATGATTGAGAGTATACAATTAAGAAAAACATGTCAAACAACTTCAATAGCTCTATCATGTCTTAAACAAGTAAGCACATAGCCTAGACATGATTTCTAACATTAATCATAGCTAAAATAATTATACACGTAGAGGAAATACGGATATAATGAAGCATGATAGGGAACAAGTAACATAATAGTCTAAAGTCTACCCGAATAATGAACACTCCGGTGTATGCACACACAACTGTCACCTAGCATGTGCATCACTACCAACACATCTCTAGTATCATAGTCCACAGGGATAATTATCCTAAAACTAAGTTTAGATATGCTACTTACCTCAATGCGCGTTAATCAACACTCCAAAAAGCCCTTCCCACGCAAATTGACCTCCGAGCAACTCAAATCTTGTCAAAACAACTTAATATCATCAATAGAAGCTATAGGAAACTGTCACGACCCAAATTCCCAACCTTAGGGATCGTGATGGCGCCTAACACCACACTTTCTAGGCAAGCCAATGTTACAATTCGATTGACTAATTTTCTTAATTAATTACTTAAGCATAAATAAATCAATTTAAAATGGACTTAATTAACATAATTTCCAACAACCTTAAAATAAAATAACAATAATAAACAACTAAATAAAACGAACAACGAACTAATTATATAATTAACTCTAAGACTACCCCAAGATCTGGTGTCACAATCCACGAACTACAAAAGGATACTACAAATAATGGCTGAAAGAAATAGTGTAACTGTTCTGAATATAATAAAACGGTATAAATAACAATACGAGAAGACTCACAGAATCTATGAACGCCGGCAGATGTACCTCGTGTCTCCAAACGAATCGGGTGGTAGTCCTGGAATCCTCTACTGCTGACTAGTACCTGGATCTGTGCAAAAGAGCACAAATGTAGTATTAGTACAACCGATCACATGTACTGAGTAAGTGTTGAGCCTAACCTCGGCGAAGTAGTGACGAGACTAAGTCGGGGCTTCAACAATATAATCGATAACAACAATAAATAATAAAGCCATAAAGAAATCTAAACAAATAGATAAATAAGTGCTGCAACAAAATAAAATAACTCAGCTATAACCAATTCTCAAATAACTCTTCAAAGTTCCAAACTTTAACTTTGAATAAAAATAGTGCTAAAATATTTAAAGAGTAGTAAAATAGACATCTTATCTTTTCAAAACTTTTATTTTCTTTTTCTTTAAAAATCAGTAAAATATAAATGTCCTCCCTTATCGCTCCTTGTTGCGGCGTGCAACCCGCTCCCACCTGTCCTCCCTTATTGCTCCTCCCTTAAATATCACCCTTATTACTCCTGTTGCGGCGTGCAACCCGATCCCACATGTCCACCCTTATCACTCCTTGTTGCGGCGTGCAACCCGATCCCACATGTCCACCCTTATCACTCCTTGTTGCGGCATGCAACCCGCTTCCACCAGACATATCATATCAATTTATTTATAAGTTTCACAATTCAGGCCAAGCCTTTCAAAATAATTTTGTCTCCACAATTACAAATAATAAACTGCATTTTTTTTCTCATAACTTCATCAATATCCTCTCAACCATGAAACCAACAAGAATATCAAATATAAATATTTATTTCGTGAAAACAATGCCAAACCTCTCAACCTTTTTTATATCGCAAGAAAACCAGTTCAAACAACCAATACTCTTTCCAAATAGTCACAACAGTATCTAACAACAAATCAACAAGGCCCAAATAGTCATAGAAACAATAATGAATACATAACAATTAAGACAACGATCAACTAAGTGGGGAATAGGAAAGGGGATCATGTTTAACAACCAATTTGGGTGGTGCATAGATACTCGTCACCACGCTCATGCATTTCACATAACAAACAAGTGGGGAGTCCTATTCCCTCAAGCAAAACTTAGACCAAATACTTACCTCAATTCCGCAGGCCACTCACTAATCAATTATTGCTTTTCCTTTTGAATTCACCTCTAACTTGCTCGAATCTAATAAAAATTAACTTAATATCATTAACTAATGCTAAAGGAACTAACTTTATTGAAAAAATATATTTTTCCTAAGTTTTCTATATAAAAAAAAGTGAAAATCCGACCCCGGGCCCGCTTAGTCTAAACTCGGGGTTCGGACAAAATTACTTTTACCCATTTACCCACGAACCCAAATATGCTATTAGGTTTGAAATCCGACCTTAATTTGATATAAAAATTCAATTTTTACAAAACTCCCTAATTCTACCCAAACCCTCAATTGTTTTTTCATGAAAATTCTTTGTTTTTGCTTTAAAAATGAGGGAAAACATTAAGGAATTGAAAGAACAAAGTTTGGAATTGATTACCTATGACTTGGGGATGAAGATTGTTGAAGAAAATCGTTTTTAGGGCTGAAAACCTTGAAATTTTGGTGAAGAAGAAGGTCTGCCCGATTTTTAAAAGGTATTTATATTAGCTGGGCGAAATACCTATCCGATCGCAATGCCTGGGTCGCGATTGCATAGAGCATGGAAGTTGGTTAATCGCGTGAGGGGAGGTGCGATCTCATAGAGCACTGACCTCTCCCCTCCCCCCAGGCCCATTTAACACTACGCGATCGCAGGGTTGGGGTGCGATCGCAGTCACACCTATGTGAACGCATAGCACAAAAAATCTGGGCACCAGCAAACCTAAAAACCAGCAACTTCTCTAAGTGAAAAACACCCCGTGGCCTATCTGAAACTCACCCGAGCCCTCGAGGCTCTAAACAAAACATGCACGCAAGTCTAGAAACATCATATGAACTTGCTCGTGCGATAAAATTATGAAAATAACATGTAAAACTATGAATTAAACCTCAAAACTCATCATTTTCAACAAGAACTCTTAAAGTTCATAATTTCTCAACCGGATGTCCGAATCACATCAAACGAACTCTATTTTTCACCAAATTTCACAGTTAGCCTTATCATAACAAATCTGTACCGGGCTCCGGAACCAAAATAAGGGCCCGATACCAATGATTTTAAACATTATTTCTTTTCTTTAATTCATAAACATTTCAGCAAAATAATTTCTTTCAAAAATTGATTTCTAAGGCTTGGGACCTCGAAATTCATTTCCGGGCACACGCCCGAGTCCCATATTTTACAGTGGACCTCCCGAGATCGTCGAAACACGGATTCGGGTCTGTTTACTTAAAATATTGACCAAAGTCAACTTATATCAAATTTAAATTCTAAAAATCACTATTTCTCATATTTTCACACAAAAGCTTTCCGGTTTCACGCCTCGTCTGCGCATGCAAATCGAGGTATTTAATTTTAGTCTTTTTATGGCTATTAAGCATGGAACGGAGTCTAATTTTATAAAATGACCCCTTGGATCATCACATAAACAATCCCTAAAACACACGTTCGTCCTCAAACGGACATAGAAAATTACCTGAAGTGGAGAACAAGTGTGGGTATCTACTCTGCACGTCTGACTCAGACTCCCAAGTAGTTGCCTCAATGGGTTGGCCTCTCCACTGCACTCAAACTGAAGGAAAACTCTTATATCTCAATTGGCGAACATGTCGGTCTAAAATAGCTACCGGGTCCTCCTCATAAGTCAAGTCCTTGTCCAATTGGACAGAGCTGAAATCTAACACGTGGGATGGGTCACCATGATATTTCCGGAGCATAGACACATGGAATACCGGATGAACTGAGGATAACCCTAGAGGCAATGCAAGTCTGTAAGCTACCTCCCCCACCTTATCAAGAATCTCAAACGGCCCGATATACCTAGGGCTCAACTTGCCCTTCTTCCCAAACCTCATAACACCCTTCATGGGCGACACACGAAGCAATACCCTCTCTCCAACCATGAATGCTACATCACGAACCTTACGATCGGCATAACTCTTTTGCCTAGACTGAGCTGCACGAAGTCTCTCCTGAATAATCTTGACCTTATCTTAGGTCTCCTGAACCAAGTCGGTACCCAAAAACCAAGCCTCTCCTGGATCGAACCATCCCACTGGCGATCTGCACCGTCTACCATATAACGCCTCATAAGGAGCCATCTGAATGCTCGACTGATAATTATTATTATAAGCGAACTCCGCTAGCGGTAAGAACTGATCCTATGAACCTCCAAAGTCAATAACACAAGCACGGAGCATATCCTCCAATATATGAATGGTACGCTCGGACTGTCCGTCAGTTTGAGGGTGAAACGTTGTACTCAACTCCACTCGGGTACCCAACTCACGCTGAACTGCCCTCCAAAAGTGCGAAGTGAACTGCGTACCCCGATCAGATATGATAGACACGGGCACCCCATGAAGGCGAATAATCTCCCGAATATACAACTCAGCCAACCGCTATAAGGTATAAGTACCCACTGGAATGAAGTGTGCTGACTTAGTCAGCCTATCCACAATAACCCAAACCGCATCGAATTTCCTCTGAGTCCGCCCAACAACAAAGTCCATAGTGATACGCTCCCACTTCCACTCAGGAATCTCTATCTGCTGAAGCAAACCACCAGGTCTCTGATGCTCATATTTACCTGCTGACAATTTAAGCAACGAGCCACATAAGCCACAATGACCTTTTTCATCCTTCTCTACCAATAATGTTGTTTCAAATCTTTGTACATTTTTGTTGCACCTGGGTGAATAGAATACTTGGAGCTGTGAGCCTCCTCAAGGATCAATTCATGAAGGCCATCAACATTAGGCACACACAACCTACCTTGCATCCTCAAAACGCCATCATCTCCAATTGTAACCTGCTTGGCATCCCCGTGCCAGACCGTGTCCCTAAGGACCGCCAAATGTGGGTCACCATCCTGCCGCTCTCGGATACGATCAATTAGAGAAGACCGAGCGACAGTACAAGCTAGAACACTGCTGGGCAAAATATCCAACCTCACGAACTGATTAGCCAAAGTCTGAAAGTCTGAAGCCAACGGTCTCTTGCTGACTGGGATATACGCAAGACTGCCCATACTCACCGCCTTTCTACTCAATGCATCGGCCACCACATTGGCCTTCCCCGGTTAATACAATATAGTGACATCATAATCTTTTAACAACTCTAACCATCTCTACTGCCTCAAATTTTGATCTTTTTGCTTGAATAAGTACTGGAGGCTGCGATGGTCAGTAAAAATCTCACACGACACGCCATAAAGATAATGGCTATAAATTTTCAAAGCATGTACCATAGCTGCCAACTCTAAATCATGAACAGGGTAATTCTTCTCATGGACTTTCAACTGTTGAGACGCATACACAACCACCATGTCATCTTGCATCAACACTGCTCCAAGGCCAACTCGAGAAGCATCACAATACACTGTGAAAGAACCCAAATCTGATGGTAACACCAACACCGGTGATGAAGTCAAGGTTGTCTAGAGCTTCTGAAAGATCGCCTCGCACTTATCTGACCATGTAAATGGGGCACCTTTCTGAGTCAATTTAGTCATTGGGGCTGCTATGGCTGAAAACCCCTCCACAAAACGATGGTAGTAACCGGCCAAACCTAAGAAACTCTTAATCTCCGTGGTTGTGGTGGGTCCCAGCCAGTTCTTGACTGCCTCTATCTTCTTAGGATCAACCTGAATACCCTCAGCTGATACGATATGACCCAAAAAGGCTACTGAATCTAACCAGAACTCACATTTAGAAAACTTGGCATACAACTGATTATCCCTCAAAGTTTGGAGTGCTATACGGAGATGCTGCTCATGCTCTTCCCGAATGCGGGAGTATATAAGAATGTCATCAATGAACACGATCACAAAAGAGTCCAGATGTGGCTTGAAAACCCGATTCATTAAGTCCATAAAGGTCGTTGGAACATTAGTCCGCCCAAAAGACATAACCAAAAATTCATAGTGCCCATACCTCGTACGAAAGGCTGTCTTAGGGATATCGGACGCCCTAATCTTCAGCTGATGGTAGCCTGACCTCAAATCAATTTTCAAAAATACTCTAGCACCCTGAAGCTGATCAAATAGGTCATCAATCCTTGGCAACGGATATTTATTCTTGATAGTAACTTTATTCAGCTGCCTGTAGTCTATGCACATTCTCATTGACCCATCTTTCTTCTTTACAAACAAAACCGGTGCACCCCATGGCGAGACACTGGGTCTTATAAAACCCTTATCTAGCAAATCTTGTAACTGTTCTTTCAATTCTTTCAATTCTGGTGGGGCCATCCGATATGGAGGAATGGAAATGGGCTGAGTGTCCGGAGCCACATCAATACAGAAATCAATATCCTTGTCGGGCGGCATACCCTGCAGGTCTGCAAGAAATGCCTCAGGAAACTCACGCACGATAGGAATTGACTCTATAGAAGATACCTCAGCATTAGAATCACGAATATGAGCCAAATAAGCCAAACACCCTTTCTCCACCATGCAACGAGCCTTAGCATATGATATTACCCGGCTGGGAGGATGACCAGGAGTCCTTTTCCATTCTAATCGAGGCAACCCCGGTAAGGCTAAAGTAACCGTATTGGCGTGACAGTTTAAAATGGCATAATAGGGCGACAACCAATCCATGCCCAATATAATATCAAAGTTAACCATGTCTAGAAGTAAAAGATCAACACTAGTTTCAAGACCTTTAATGACTACCATGCACAAACGATATACTCGATCTACCACAATAGCATCCCCCACCGGTGTAGACACATAAACGGGAACACTCAAGGGATCACGGGGCACATTCAAATACGAGGCAAAATAGGAGTAAACATACGAATAAGTAGACCCCGGATCAAACAAAATGGAAGTAGATCTATCACAAACTGAGATGATACTTGTAATAACAGCGTCGGAGGATTCTGCCTCAGGCCTAGCTGGAAAAGCAATATAGTCGGGGCTGAGCCCCACCACCCTGAACCACACCTATGGGAGGACTTCCACCTCTAGCAGGCTGACCTCCATCTCTAGCTATCTGTCATCCACCTCTAACATTATGGCCTCTACCTCTGACTGCCTGACCCCTACCCCTTGCTGGCTGGGCAAGTGGTACTGCAGCTGGTGCCGGAACTATGGCACGAGAACCCTGGTACTGATGCTGACTACTCAGCAATCTTGGACAAGCTCTCCGAACATGCCCATATTCACCACACTCAAAACATCTCTCCTGATATGAGGACTGACCCTGACGAACCGGCTGACCACGATAATAACTCTGTAGAGGAGGTGCTCTAATAGGAGCTGAAGTAGCACTGTAGACTGGCTAAGCAGAAGAAGGTACATAAGAACCACGACCCCTTAAAGTACCATGTGAAACATGTAGTGCTGAATGGAATGGCCTGGATGAATGGCCTCTGCTAAATGAAGTCCCGCCTCCAGATGAGGCACCACTGAAAAACACCGGAATGGCGAGGTATCTTGTCTGACCCCTGACCTTCCATCCCAAAAACTGACTCAAGCCTCCTAGCTATATTAGCTGCATCCTGAAGAGAAATCTCGGACCCTGTTTCCTTGGCCATCTGCAACCTGATGGGCTGAGCAAAGCCATCAATACACCGTCTGACCCTCTCCCTCTCTGTGATCAATATAAGAGTATCATGTCTAACTAGATCCACAAAATGAGTCTCGTACTGAGTCACAGTCATGTTGCCCTGCTACAGTCGCTCAAACTGACGACGCTTATCCTCTCGAGTAGTGACAAGTAAGAACTTCTCCAAAAAGAGATGAGAAAACTGATCCCAAGTCAAAGCAGGTGATCCCACTGGCCTAGTCAACAAATAGTCTCTCCGCCATTTCTTGGCGGAACCAGTCATCTGAAAAGCTGCAAAATCGACCCCATTAGTCTCCAAAATACCCATATTACGCAACACCTCATGACAACTATCCAGATATTCTTGTGGATCCTCCGAAGTAGCACCACTGAAATGGACAAGAAATAGCTTAATGAACCTGTCAAGTCTCCACAAAGCATCTGATGACATGGCTGCCCCATTAGCGGGCGGCACTGCTGCAACTGGCTGAATTAACCCAACGGTATTGGTCACCGGAGTCTGAACCTGAGGAGTAGTCTGAACTGGAGTGTGGGTGGTAGGAGTCGGTACCCCTCCTCCAGCCTGAGATACGGTTGCTGCAACAGGAAAGGTGCCAGTCTGGGCCACACTCTCCATAAGACCCCCTAAACAGACCAAAGCATCCTGAAGAACTGGGGTAGCAATAAACCCCTCGGGAACCTGAGATGGTTCTGCTGGGACAGTCTGAGCCGGAACCCCTCATTAATCTAAATTTGGGGTTCCGCGGTTGTGGTTGCTGTCTGAGCAATGGGCTGAGTCCTGCCCCTCCCTCGGCCTCTGCCCCTAGTAGGAGCTGCTGTTGTTGGAGGTCCGGAATTCTGGTCAGCGAAAGATGAAGCACGTGTTCTCGCAATCTGCGAGAGAATAGAAGAATCCAAATCAGTATTTGAGATACAAGAATTCGCACGATAAAATAAAAACAAAAATGGAGTTGTTTCCTAACTCAATAGCCTCTGAGAGATAAGTACAGATGTCTCTGTACCGATCCTTCAGACTCTACTAAGCTTGTTCGTAGATTGTGAGACCTAAATTCCCAACCTTAGGGATCGTGATGGCGCCTAACACCACACTTGCTAGGCAAGCAAATGTTAAAATTCGATTGACTAATTTTCTTAATTAATTACTTAAGCATAAATAAATCAATTTAAAATGGAATTAATTACATAATTTCCAACAACCTCAAAACAAAATAATAATAATAATAACCAACTAAATGAAACGAACCACGAACTAATTATATAATTAACTCTAAGACTACCCCAGGGTCTGGTGTCATAATCCACGAACTACTAAAGAATACTACAAATAATGGCTGAAAGAAATAGTGTAAATGTTCTGAATATAATAAAACAATGTAAATAACAATAGGAGAAGACTCTCAGAATGTTCGAACGCCGGCAGATGTACCTCGTGTCTCCAAACGAATCGGGTGGTCGTCCTGGAATTCTCTACTACTGACTAGTACCTAGATCTGTGCAAAAGAGCACAGAGTGTAGTATCAATACAACCGACCCCATGTACTGAGTAAGTGCCGAGCCTAACCTCGGCGAAGTAGTGACGAGGCTAAGGTGGGGCTTCAACAATATAATTGATAACAACAATAAATAATAAAGCCAGAAAGAAATCTAAACAAATAGATAAATAAGTGTTGCAACAAAATAAAATAACTCAGTTCTAACCATTTCTCAAATAACTCTTCAAAGTTCCAAACTTTAATTTTGAATAAAAATAGTGCTAAAATATTTAAAGAGTAGTAAAATAGACATCTTATCTTTTCAAAACTTTTATTTTCTTTTTCTTAAAAAATCAGTAAAATATAAATGTCCTCCCTTATCGCTCCTTGTTTCGGCGTGCAACCCGCTCACACCTATCCTCCCTTATTGCTCCTCCCTAAAATATCACCCTTATTACTCCTGTTGCGGCGTGCAACCCGATCCCACCTGTCCACCCTTATCGCTCCTTGTTGCGGCGTGCAACCCGCTCCCGCCAGACATATCATATCAATTTATTTATAAGTTTCACAATTCAGGCCAAGCCTTTTACAATATTTTTGCCTCCACAATTACAAATAATAAACTGCATTGTTTTTCTCATAACTTCATCAATATCCTCTCAACCATGAAACCAACAAGAATATCAAATATAAATATTTATTTCGTGAAAACATTACCAAACCTCTCAACCATTTTTATATCACAAGGAAACCAGCTCAAACGACCAATACTCTTTCCAAATAGTCACAACAATATCTAACAACAAATCAACAAGGCCCAAATAGTCATAGAAACAATAATGAATACATAACAATTAAGACAATGATCAAATAAGTGGGGAACAAGAAAGAGGATCATGTTTAACAACCAATTTGGGGGGTGCATAGATACTTGTCACCACACCTATACACCACGCCCATGCATTTCACATAACAAACAAGTGGGGAGTCCTATTCCCTCAAGTCAAAGTTAGACCAAACACTTACCTCAATTTCGCAGGCCACTCACTGATCAATTATTGCTTTTCCTTTTGAATTCACCTCTAACTTGCTCGAATCTAATCAAAATTAACTTAATATCATTAACTAATGCTAAAGTAACTAACTTTATTGAAAAAATATAATTTTTCCTAAGTTTTCTCAAAAAGGGTGAAAACCCGACCCCGGGCCCGCTTGGTCTAAACTTGGGGTTCGGACCAAATTAAGTTTACTCATTCACCCACGAACTCAAATATGCTATTAGTTTAGAAATCCGACCTTAATTTGATATAAAAAATTCGATTTTTACAAAACTCCCTAATTCACTAGAACCCTCAATTATTTTTTCCCACGAAAATTCTTTGTTTTTGCTTTAAAAGTGAGGAAAAACATTAAGGAATTGAAAGAACAAAGTTTGAAATTGATTACCTATGACTTGGGGATAAAAATTGTTGAAGAAAATCGTTTTTAGGGATGAAAACCTCGAAATTTTGGTGAAGAAGAAGGTCTGCCCGGTTTTAAAAGGTATTTATATTAGCTGGGCGGAATACCTATGCGATCGCAATGACTGGGTCGCGATCGCATAGAGCATGGAAGTTGGTTAATCGCGTGAGGGGAGGTGCGATCGCATAGAGCACTGACCTCTCCCCTCCCCCAGGCCCGTTTAACACTACGTGATCGCAAGGTTGGGGGTGCGATCGCATAGCTTAGGCTAGGTGAGCATTGCGGTCGCGTCCCTGGTGTTGCGTTCGCATAGCACAAACTGGGGACCCCCTTGAGCCTACACTATGCGATCGCAGTCATACCTATGTGATCGCATAGCACAAAAATCTGGGCACCAGCAAACCAGAAAACCAACAACTTCTCTAAGTGAAAACACTTTGTGGCCTATCCGAAACTCACTCGAGCCCTCGAGCCCTCGAGACTTTAAGCAAAACATGCACGCAAGTCTAGAAATTTCATACGAACTTGCTCGTGCAATAAAATCATGAAAATAACATGTAAATCTATGAATTAAACCTCAAAACTCATCATTTTCAACAAGAACTCTTAAAGTTCATAATTTCTCAACCGGATGTCTGAATCACATCAAACGAACTCCGTTTTTCACCAAATTTCACAGTTAGCCTTTTAATATCATAACAAATCTATACCGGGCTCCGAAACAAAAATACAGGCCCGATATCAATGATTTTAAATATTATTTCTTTTCTTTAATTCATAAATATTTTAGCAAAATAATTTCTTTCAAAAATTGATTTCTAAGGCTTGGGACCTCGGAATTCATTTTCGGGCACGTGCTCGAGTCCCATATTTTACTGAGGACCTCCTGAGACCGTCGAAATACGGATCTGGGTCCGTTTACTCAAAATATTGACCAAAGTCAACTTTTACCAAATTTAAATTCAAGAAATCACTATTTCTCATATTTTCACATAAAAGCTTTCTGGTTTCACGCCCGGACTACGCACACAAATCGAGGTATTTAATTTTAGTCTTTTTATGGCTATTAAGCATGGAACGGAGTCTAATTTTATAAAATGACCCCTTGGGTCATCACAGAAATAATCTCAAACAATAAGGCTATGATCTTGAATCAATTATGCAAAGTCAATCCAAAAGTCAACCCGTGTCCGCGTCTAGAAACCCGTCAAAGCTCACATATCCCGAACGTCCGTTCCAATACGAGTCAAGATATGTGTTTCATCCAAAACCAACCTCAAATCGACCCTCAAATCATCAATTTTCATTCTCTAAGACCATTAAAAATCCTAAAAGTTCAAATTTAATTCACATAAACTAGGTGTAATAATCCATGGGTAATCAGTATTTATCAACAAAATCGAGTAGAGTGCACTTACCCCTTCAATTGTAGTGAAATCCCTCCAAAAGTCGCCTCTATCCGAGCTCCACAACTCGAAATAATGAAAAGAAATTATCAAAACCTCAAAATGTTTTAGCATGCCCACTGATTCTGAATTTGCGGTCCATAATGCCGCATCTGCTGTCAAAATCTTGCATTTGTGAGTTCACTTAAAAAGCTGACAAGTTGCATCTGTGCTTCCGCTTCTCCGAAAAAATGTCGCCTCTGCATACCTCTCCCTTGCCAAGCCAAGCTAGCACCTGCGCAACTAAGACCGCTTCTGGGGCTCCGCATCTACGACCAAAATTTCGCAGATACAAAAACATCAGAACTCAGAAATCTTTACCCATGACAACTTAATCGAAAATGATCTGGAACACACTAAAGGTGCCCGGGATCCCGTCCAATCACACTAGCTAATCCCAAAACAAGACACGGACCTACTCGAGGCCATAAATCATACAAAACAATATCAAAACAACGAATAAGGTCGAAGATGTTATTGGAGAGATGCGAAAGATGAGCAGGGGAAGAGTAACTGGGTCAGATGAGATGCCGGTAGAATTCTGGAAGAGTGCGGGTTGTGCGGGCGTTGAGTGGCTTACTGGGTTGCTTAATGTTATCTTTAATATGAAGAAGATGCCCGAAGAATGGAGGTGGAGTACGATGATTCCTTTGTACAAGAACAAGGGTGATATCCAAAAATGCAATAATTATAGGGGTATCAAGTTGCTGAGTCATACTATGAAGATTTGGGAGAGGGTGGTGGAAGTCAGGGTGAGGAAGAGTGTGTCTATTTCCGAGAATCAGTTTGGATTTATGTCAGGGCGATCGACTAAAGAAGTTATTCATCTGGTGAGTAGATTGGTAGAGCAGTATAGGGAGAGAAAGAAGGACCTACACATGGTGTTTATAGACCTAGAAAAGGCGTACGATAAAGTTCCGAGGGAGATTCTGTGGAGATGTTTGGAGATTAGCGGTGTTCTGGTAGCTTACACTAGGGTAATCAAGGACATGTATGATGGTTCTAAGACTCGGGTGAGGACAATGGGAGGTGACTCAGATCACTTCCAAGTAGTGATGGGGTTGCACCAGGGATCGTCTCTCAGCCCGTTATTATTTGCTCTAGCGACGGATGTGCTGACGCGACACATTAAAGAGGAGGTTCCATGGTGCATGTTATTTTTCGATGACATAGTGCTGATTGGTGAGACGAGGATCGGGGTCAATGCGGCTGGAGGTCCTGAGGCAGACCCTAGAGTCTAAGGGTTTCAAGTTGAGTAGGACCAAAACGAATTACTTGGAGTGTAAGTTCAGTAATGAGACTCATGAAGCGGACGTGGATGTGAAACTTGATACTCAAGTCATCCCGAGGAGGGGTAGTTTCAAGTATCTCGTGTCTATCATCCAGGGTAACGTGCAGATTGATGATAAGGTCTCTCACCGTATCAGTGCGGCGTGGATGAAATGGAGGCTCGTATCTGGTGTTTTGTGTGATAAGAAGGTGCCACCAAGACTTAAGGATAAGTTCTACAGAGTGGTGGTTAGACCTACTATGTTGTATGGGGCTGAGTGTTGGCCAGTTAAGAACTCCTATGTTTAGAGGATGAAAGTAGTAGAAATGAGGATGCTGAGATGGATGTGTGGGCATACCAGGAGAGATAAGATTTGGAACGAAGTTATTCGGTACAAAGTGGGAACGGCCCCCGTAGAGGACACGATGAAGGAGTTGAGGCTGAGATGGTTCCGGCACGTGCAGAGGAGGAGTATGGATGCTCCTGTTAAGAGGTGTGAGAGGTTGGCCGTGGTGGGTCTGAGAAGGGGTAGAGGAAGGCCGAAGAAGTATTGGGGAAAGGTGATTAGGCAAGACATGGCGCTACTTCAGCTTACTGAGGATATGATCCAAGATAGAATAGTGTGGAGGTTGAAGATTAGGGTAGTTGGCTAGTAGGTACTCGAGAGTTCCTTGTTC
This sequence comes from Nicotiana undulata, assembly GCA_005239495.1. NCBI lineage: Eukaryota > Viridiplantae > Streptophyta > Magnoliopsida > Solanales > Solanaceae > Nicotiana > Nicotiana undulata. The sequence goes on along the minus strand of ML272628.1, from coordinate 37,831 downwards.
TTTTTTAATAGTATTAGTAGCTCCCTTGTTTTTTTCTTTCGCTCAGTATATCGTATGTTCCAGTCTGCTATTGTTTGATGTTATGTTTTGTTACTGGTTGCGTTGTTGTTGTTGTTGTTATTGTTGTTACTATAGTTGTCTTTATCCTCTTTTCCTTATCATACTTCGTCCCTCCATTTATTTTTTCTTCTTCCTCTTTCTTCTTCGTCTTCTTCCTTTCTCTCTTTTCACTTTTTCTTGAGCCGAGGGTCTATTGGAAACAGCCTCTCTACCTCGCCAGGTAGGGGTAAGGTCTGCGTACACACTACCCTTCCCAGACCCCACTTGTGGGATTTTACTGGGTATGTTGTTGTTGTTGCTGTTCTTGAATCGTACCTCAATTCAAGCCTAAGGAAATAATGAATTTCCAACTTCCAAAACTCATGTTGAACCAAAGAAAATCAACTCGGAATGACCTCAAATTTTGCATGCAAGTCCCAAATAATACAACAGACCTTTATTTCAACTTCTAAAACTGAAATTCAAACCCGATAACAACAAAGGCAACTCCCCTCAAACTTATGAACTTTCCAAACCTTCAACTTGCCAACTTTCGCCAAATAGAACCGAATCAGCCTACGGAACTCCAAATCAAAATTCGGACATACGTCTGAGTCCAAAAACACTATTCGAACCTATTGGAACCATCAAAACACCATTCTAGGGTCGTCTACACAAAAGTCAAACTCCGATAAACTTTTACAACTTAAGCATCCAACCTTGAGACTAAGTGTCCCTATTCAATTCAAAACATCCCCGAAGCCAAACCAATCGCCCCGCAAGTCACATAACGACAAAAACACATATGTAAAGCATCAAAAGGGGAAATAAGGTTCAAATACTCAAAATGATAGGTCGGGTCATTACAAAAATGTGGATGAATTCTCACTAACCTGCAATTAATGTGCTTTGTTTTTTGTTTATTTAACGTACCATACAATATACAATTAGCACTGTTACTTCATCCATCTATCTGCATGTGATCAATATTTGAAGAAACGAAGCTTAAAGTGTTGATTTCAATTTGTTATTATATAAGTAGTGGTGAAAGAAAAAGTAAGACAACAATTAAGAGTGGTTTCACCAAAAAATATTATATAGTATTATAGTTTAAACTTAAACGGTCTGTTTGTCTGGAGATCTTAGAAAATATATATATATATCGTATAACTAAATGCAACATTTAGTTAATCATGTATTCTTTTTTAAAAATCTCAGTATAACTAGTACATCATTTAGTTGGTTGTACTCAATATAATACTGATATTAAATTATGCAAGAATTAGTACATTATTTTATGTGGAATAAAATTTATAATAAGAATACCTATATAGCAATATGGTTGTAAAACTGTTGAAATTCAAATGCATGCCCTTAGAGTAAGTAATTCCCACGTAATTTATTTCCTTGTATCATTATTTCTTCATATAGAAATTTCTACTTTATACCACTCTTTGCATATATAACAATACTTTATTCCTACACTATAATCCTAAAACCAAATTCTCGATTATAATCTGGCGATCTATCTTTAGTAGTGAAACTTCTTATTAATGTAGGTCGCGAAGAGCAAAGCGTTGCTAATTCACAAGTCTATTTATATATAGGCGCGCTATTATTGTCAACGAGGTTGTGTAATTACTACTTTCTCCGTTTAATTTATGTGAACATGTATGATTGGATACGAAATTTAATAAAAGAGAAAAGACTTTTAAACTTATGGTATAAAATGAGGTATATATATATATTTTGTGTGGCTGTAAATGATTGAGCAAACTTCATTTGTAGTCATTCGGGAAAAACTAATGACAATAGTTAGCCACAAAATAAACCATACAAATAACATGTCGTAACCAGTTAAAGGGCTAGCCCAAAACCACTGCAACTCTTCCCCCTTAAAATTTAAAACTTTTCAACTCCGTAACCTACTTTAATCCATATGTCACGACCCAAAATTCATCAGTCGTGATGGCACCTAATCCAACCCACTAAGTAAGCCAACTAATAATTGCCCAATTCCAATAATAGTAACAAGACAATCAAACAAAGAAATTATCTGAATCTTAAACCTTTCCCAAGGACTGGTAGTACAAATCATGAGTGTCAAAGAATAGAATTTACAAAATTTGAATAAAATAAATACATCGTCTGTTTGAAAAGTACATAAACAAAGTTTTATAATCTAAGGCTACCCCGAACAAAAGCGGAAGCTACAACAGGGACACAGGTACATCTTCAAATCCAGCAACCATCGAACATAGCAACAACAGCAGCCAACATCTGCACGCAATGTGCAGAAGTGTAGTATCAGTACAACCGACCCCATGTACTGAGTAAGTAACAATTCTAACCTTAGGTTGAAAGCAGTGACAAGCTAATACAAGATCGGGTTCAATACCAATATTCTACAACAGTTCATAACAGAATAATACAAGAAGTAAAAGAGGTATCTTAGAGGTAAGATTCTCAGCTCGTTCATAGTTCTAGAAAATAGGCATACTTTTCAAATATCTTAGTGAAAACTCAAATCTTTTGCCGAAAATGCCAAAAATGCAGGTAAGTTCGAAAACTGTGGTTTTTTTAAAAATCCTTTCAACAATAAGTAAGAAGCTTCATTTTCTTTCCAAATAAACAGGTGTGAAACACCTCTCTATACCCCCATATCAATATGTGTAAAAGTCATGAATGATGTGATACTATATAGCATGAGGAAAATGCATCTTTATGCATGTATGTCATGTGTACATGCAAATGCCATGAATCTCAGAGATGAACCATGTACTCACACTCTCAGACTACTCAATATCACTATCTCGCATCCTCTCTCAATATGCTCAATGCCCAGCACACACAAAACACTCAGCGTTGTACAATAATTGTTGCGGCGTGCAGTCTGATCCAATACTGCTACGGCGTGTAGCTCGATCCAATTCTGATGTGGCATGCAGCGCGATCCAATAGGTAAATATATAATATGTTGCGGCGTGCAACCCGACCCATAATGTCACTCTCACTTAGGCCCTCGGCCTCACTCAGTCATCACTCTCTCCAGTCTTGCTCACGGGCTCATAATGTCATGAAACTATCCCGACAACAATGATATGACGTATCAATAATAACAACTGAGACTAAGATATGATATGAATGCATGAATATGACTCAGTACGAAATGTCAATGAAATCAGTGAGATGACAGCAAGAAACGACTGCTATGGGTCTTAACAACATCAGCAAGAAGCCTAAACATGATATTTAGCATGATTGACAATTCAATTACTCTATTGCATGGTGAAAACACAATTACCAGCAAGCTAGGGCCACTATACAATGCCATGGATGTAACATTTCCCCAATTCACATGGTGCGCGCCCACACGCCCTTCACCTAGCATGTGCGTCACCTTAATACTAATCACATAACACGTATTGCGGGATTTCATACCCTCAGCACTAAGTTTAGAAGAGTTATTTACCTCGAATGACCCAATACCTATGTTGAGCAAACCAAGATGCTCCATATTCCATCCCACGCATTCCGACCTCCGAACGGCTCGAAACTGACCAACAATAATTCAAATACATCAAACAACGCTAAAGGAACATATCCCGATCGTAAAAGATCAAGTCTTGAATCAAAGCCCGAAATCGACCCAAAATCCCAACCCGGGCCTGCACCTCAAAACCCCACAAAACTCACAAAATACGACAACCCATTCAATTACGAGTCCAACTGTACTAGTTTAACTCGATCCCAACTCCAATTCGATGTTCAAAACACAAAAATTCATATTATGAAACTTTACGCCAAAACCCCCCAATTTCTCTTTAAAATTCAACAACTAATTGCCAAAAATGAAGATAGATTCATGGAATCTAATCAAATTGGATAGAGAACACTTACTCCAATCCTTGTGATAAAATTTGCTTCCAAAATTGCCTCAATCTGAGTCCCACATTTCAAAATATGAAGAAAGAACCAAAACCCTCGATTTTATAACTCTGCCCTGCACTTCCGCTTCTACGGACACATAACAGCATCTGCGGTGTCACAGAAGCGAAAGTTCCACTTCTACAATACAACACAAAAGTTGGGTCTCCGCTTCTGCGGTCCTTTCCCCGGATCTGCGCAACCGCGGGTGCGGAACAACCCATCGCACCTACGCAATCATCCGCTTCTACGCCTAACACCCCACTTCTGTGACTACGCAGGTGCGAGAGTTCACCAGCCCAAACCTCGCTTCTGCATTCAATTGTCTGCATCTGTGTCCATTCTTCTGCAGATGCGGAAACACCAGAACCAACAGCCTTCAGTAATGCAACATGAACTAAAATGATCTGAACCTCGTCCAAAACTCATCCGAGCTACTTGGGACCCCGTCCAAATATACCGACAAGTCCCATAACACAACACAGACCTAATCGAGGTCTCATAACACACATAAAAACATCGAAACGGCGAATCGCATGTCAAAACGAACCTAATGAACTTTGAACTCTCAATTTTTCCAAAACTCGCGTCGAAACATCCCGGAATGAACCCAACGTTTTAACACAAGTCCCAAATGACATGACGAAGCTATTTCAATTCCCGGAACCACAATCCGAATCTGATATCTTCAAAGTCAAATTTCGCTCAAACTTATGAACTTTCCAAGCCTTCCAATTTCCAACGTTCACCATTTTGTGCCGAAACTCCAAATGTAAATCCAATCATACACCTGAGTCAAAAATAACCATCCGGACCTAAGGAACCATCAAAACTCTGTTCCGGTGTCAAATTCTCAAAAGGTCAAATTTGGTCAACTCTTCCAACTCAAAGCCTCAACCATGAAATTCATTCTTCCAACCCGATTCTGAATAACCTGAAAACCAAAATCGACGATTCACATAAGTCATAATACATCACAAATAACTACTCACGCCCGCAAACCACCCAGCGAAGTATAAATGTGTAACGATCCGGTCGATCATTTTGAGACTTAGAGCCCTGATCCCCTATTAACTGCTTTCCCTATATCTTATTCTACTATATTGGTTGCCAAGAGAGTTCGTGTTGAGTGTTTGAAACGAATTGAGACACTTAGTCTCTTATTTGAGAGTTTAAGTTGGAAAAGTCGATTAGATGACGACTTGTGTGTATTGAACTTGAATTTGAATTTTGATGATTATGTTAGCTCCGTTAGGTGATTTTGGACTTAGGAGCGCATCTGGAATGTGTTTTGGAGGTCCGTATTAGATTTAGGCTTGAATTGGTGAAAGTTGGATTTTTGGCGATTTCTGTCGGCAGTGGAAATTTTGATATCGAGCCCAAAATGGAATTCCGAAAGTGGGAATAGGTTAGTAGTTTCATTTTTTACTTGTGTGTAAAATTTGGAGTCATTCGGACAAGGTTTGATATGTTTCAGCATCGTTTGTAGATTTTGGAAAAATTCAAAATTCCTTAGGATTGAATTCGTGCATAATTCATATTTTTGATGATGTTCAATGTGGTTTGAAGGCTCGACTAAGTTCGTATGGTGTTTTAGGATTTATTGGTATGTTTGTTTAAGGTCCCGGGAGCCTCGGGTGTGTTTCGGATGCTCAACGGATGAACTTTTGGACTTAGAGAGTTGTTGAAGATTCCTGGTGTCTAGTGTTTCGCACCTGCGCAGTGGAGACCGCGGGTGCGGAATCGCGTGTGCGGAGGGCTAGGCGCAGGTGCGGAAGTTGGAATCTTGACCAGGGATTGCAAGTGCGAGGATGTTCCGCATCTGTGAAGCCCGCAGATGCGCCAAGACTTTGCAGGTGTGGTTGAAGTCCGCAGGTGCAGACAGTGTTCCACAGGCGCACACGCGCAGGTGCGTTCCCCCTTTACGCAGATGTGGACCAGCCATTTTAGTGAATTCTGCACCCGCGGTGGATATTCCATAGGTGCGGCATCGCAGGTTTGATCCAAGGCCCGCATGTGCGAAGATCGCTGGGCAAAAAAGGGGACAGAATCGAGGGTTAAGTTCATTTCACTCAATTTTGATTTTTGAGCTGGGGAGAGGGAGAATTCATGGATGATTTTCAGAGGAAACTTTGGGGTAACAATTCCTAAGTTGTTTTTGGTTGTATTTTATTAATCTATAGTTGTTTTCTCTATTTAATTTCGGATTTGGATTGAAGAAGTGGGAAAATGGGGGAAAGATTCCCCAATCGAATTTCTGAGCTTTGGATGGGTTTTAGTCACCAAATTTAGATAATTTTTGTACGAGTGATCTCGTAAGTGAATGGGTGTTCTAAATTGGTAACTTTTACCCGATTTTGAGTCGTGGGCCCGGGGAGACTTTTGGGGCGTTTTCCTATTTTCTTGTCTTAGCTTCGAATTCATTAGCTAAAATAGTTACTCGTAGCTATATTTATGTTATGTAATTGATTTGATTATATTTGGTCCATTTGGAGTTGGATACTCGTGGCAAGAGCGTGATTTCAGATTGATTTAAGCGGTTCGAGGTAAGTGGCTTGCCTAACCTTGTGGGGGGGAACTTCCCCTTAAGATTTTGGTACTGTTTAATGTATGAGCACGTGTATGTGAGGTGACGAGTATGTACACGGGCTATTGTTGTAAAATCTCCGTTTTTCACTAAATCATAAACTGTTTTTCCCTTGTTTGAACTGCACTAGTATGTATAATTACCTTGTTTAGATTATAAAAGCATTCATAGGTTACTATCTACTTGAAATTTTGTGCAGCATGTTTAGTGAAACTCCTATTTTTCCTTGGTTTCATTTAGCCTAAGCTGTAAATTTCAATGATATAATTGTTGTGTCATTGTTTGAGTTGCCTATTTACTTTGGAACTACGGACGTATTCCGAGAGATCCCCCAGCACTCCATATTTATTTTGGGACTACAGACGTATTCTCGGAGATCCCCCTTGTACTGCATATTTACTTTGGGACTATGGACGTATTCTGGGAGATCTCCCAGCACTGCATATTTACTTTAGGATTACAGACGTATTCTAGGAGATCCCCCTGTACTGCATAATTATTTTGGGACTACCAGACGGTATCCCGGGAGATTCCCCTGTTGTATTTTTTTTGTTCTGAGCTGAGGGCTTTTCTTCACTTTTATTATTGTGGACTTCCTTAATTATTTTACTGTAGTATATATTTATATCTCTTACTCCTTTAGTTCATTGTACTTACACTGGTAGGACCCTGACCTGAACTCAGCACTACTCGACTGAGGTTAGGCGTGGCACTTACTGGATACCATTGTGGTGTACTCATGCCCTTTCCTGCACATCTTTTCCGTGTGCAGATCCAGGTACGAGCTATCAGCCTCGAGTCTAGTGTGTGGTTGCTGCTCTATAAAACTTCAAGGTACTTCTGCTCGCGTCCGCAGACCTCGGAGTCCCCTTCTATCCCCCCTGTGTAGAAGTTTTCCCCTATTTTCCTCAAACATTATGTATAGAGAAATAGAGACTCTTAGAATCTTGTGACTGGCGACATTCCGGGTTTCGGGAGTGATGATCTTGTATATGCCGGGTGGCACTATCCTTGCTTATTAATTTATATTGTTTGGCTTTTATCTTGCGTTTCCTTTCATTTTTCCGAAATAATTGGCTTACCTAGTCGTAGAGACTAGGTGTTGTCACGACAGTTCACGGTGGGAGAATATGGGTCATGACAAGTTGATATTAGAGCACTAGGTTCATAGGAGTCGTGAGGCACAAGTCGGTTTATTAGAGTCTCACGGATCGGTGCAGAGGCGTCTGTACTTATCTTCAGGAGGCTATGTAACTGTTAAGAACGATCATACTTATTTGATTTCCTTGTCGTGCGAGTTATTGACATCAAAAATTTCTAAAATTTCTATTCTATTCTTTCTCACAAATGGTGAGGACCTATACCGGTAGAATCGATGATCAGGCACCCGAGCCCCCTTCCAAAGCCGCTAGAGGCTGGGGTCGAGGTCGAGGATGACCACGCGGTGCAGCCCGAGCATCTGCGCGATCTACGATAGAGGAGCCCCCAGCAGCTCCAGTTGGAGGGCCAGCACCGGAGGTTCCTATTGCTACTCCAGCCCTCCAGGAGACTTTGGCTCAGTTCATGAGCATGTTCAGCACTTTAGCTCAGGTTGGACTGCTTCCGATAGCTCCAGCCACATCTCAGGACGGCGGAGGGGCACAAACTCCTGCAGCTCGCACTCCTGAGCAGAGGGTCCAGGTTGATCATGCCCTAGAGTTTATTCTTATGCCCCTAGTGGCTGATGTTCAGCATGAGACCAGGGTAGTTTCTTCTGAGGCAGAGCAGCTCAGATTTGAGAGGTACAAGAAGTACCACCCACATATTTTAAGCGGACTAGCTTCAGATGCTGCTCAGTGTTTTCTTGAGGAGTGTCATCGTATTGTACGCACTATGGGAATTGTAGAGACGCGCGGGGTTTCTTTCACCACTTTCCAGCTGAAGGGAGCGTCATATCAGTGGTGGTGTGCCTATGATCTGAGTATTCTGGACGTGGCAACCTCACTCACTTGGACTCAATTCTCATAGATGTTCTTCCGTGAGTACGTCCCTCAAAGCCTCAGGGATACTTGGCGTGCAGAGTTTGAGCAGATGCGCCAGGGTGCTATGATTGTGTCTGACTATGCAGTCCATTTCAGTGAGTCGGCTTAACATGCACCGGCTTTGGTTGCCACAGTCAGAGAGAGTGTTCTTTTTTTCATTGAGGGACTCCACCCCAATATTCGGATCAGTATGTCCAGGGAGTTAGAGATGGATATTACTTATCAGCAAGCTGTGAGTATTTCAAGGAGAGTGGAGGGCATGTTTTCCCAGGACAGAGAGGGGAGAGAGGCCAAGAGGTCTCGAGAGACTGGTTATTTTTTAGGAGCTCATGCTCCAACAGCACGCCATAGTAGGGGTTTTATGAGTCACCTTGTTTATTCAGCTCTTCCAGCAGCCAGCGGTGTTCCAGCTCCTCCTAGAACTCAGGAGCCTTATTATGCACCGCCAGTATCTCGTGTGCCTCCTGCTCGAGGTGCTATTACCGGCCAGTCCAGCAAGCCAGGTCCGAGCCAGTCTCAGCCACTGCATCCTTCGAGGGGTTGTTATGAGTGTGGCGATACTTGTCACATGGTTAGAGATTGCCCTAGAGTCATGAGGGGTGCACCTCCACAAACTTCTCAGCCACTACGTCCTTCATCGGGTCCTCCGGCCATTCTTCCAGCCCCAGTTATCGCCCCACCTATTCAGGAAGCTCGATGAGAAGGTCAGGGAGGTCGAGGTCGCCCTAGAGGGGGAGTCCAGACCAGGTATTATTCCCTTCCATCTCGTTCAGAGGTCATCGCTTCAGATTAAGTCATCACAGATATTGTCTCAGTCTGTCATACTCATAGGGATGCATCGGTATTATTTGACCCATGCTCTACATATTCATATGTGTCTTCTTATTTTGCTCCACATTTGGGGGTATCTCGGGATTCTTTGAGTTCCCATGTTTATGTATCTACTCTTGTGGGAGACTCTCTTGTTGTGGACCGCGTATATCGGTCGTGTTTGATTGCTTTTACTAGTTTTGAGACTAGAGTCGATTTACTATTGCTCAGTATGGTAGATTTTGATGTTATCTTGGGCATATACTAGTTGTCGCCCCATTATGTTATTATTGATTGCCACGCTAATACTGTGACGCTGGCTATGCCAGGCTTAACATGATTAGAGTGGAAAGGTACCTTAGAGTATACTCCCTGCAGGGTCATTTCATTTCTTAAGGCTCAGCGAATGGTTGAGAAGGGGTGTGATGCGTATTTGGCCTATGTGAGAGATGTCAGTATTGGTACCCCTAGAGTTGAGTCAGTTCCAGTAGTGAGGGACTTCCCTAATGTGTTTCCAGCTGATCTTTTAAGCATGCCTCTCGATAGAGATATTGATTTTGGCATTGATTTGTTGCCGGAAACTCAACCCATATCTATTCCTCCTTACGGTATGGCTCCTCCTAAGTTGAAGGAGTTGAAGGAGCAGTTACAGGAGTTGCTTGATAAGGGTTTAATTAGGCCCACTGTGTCACCTTGGGGTGCTCCTCTCTTGTTTGTGAAGAAAAAGGATGGTTCCATGCGTATGTGTATTGACTATCGGTGGTTGAATAATTTTACAGTGAAGACCAGGTATCCATTGCCTCGCATCGATGATTTATTTGACCAGTTACAGGGTGTTAGGGTGTTTTCCAAGATTGACTTGCGTTCTAGATATCATTAGTTGAAGATTCGGGAGCCGGATATCCCGAAGACTGCTTTCAGGACCAGATATCCCGAAGACTGCTTTCAGGACCAGATATGGTCATTATGAGTTTCTAGTCATGTCAATTGACCTGACCAATGCCCCAGCATCCTTTATGCATTTGATCCACAGTGTGTTCTGGCCTTATCTTGATTCTTTCGTCATTGTATTTGTTGACAACATTCTAGTATATTCCCGGTCTAGGGAAGATCATGAGCAGCACCTGAGGACCGTGCTTTAGACTTTGAGGGAGAAGATATTGTATGCAAAAAAAAATTAAGTGTGAATTCTGGCTTGATTCAGTGGCATTCTTGGGTCACGTAGTGTCTTGTGATGGGATCAAGGTAGATCTGAAGAAGGTGGATGCAGTGTATAGTTGTCCTAGACCATCATAAGCTACGGAGATCCGCAGTTTCCTTGGTTTGGCGGGATATTACTGTCTCTTTGTAGAAGGGATTTCATCTGTTGCAGCGCCTATGACCAGGCTGACCCAGAAGGGTGCTCCGTTGAGGTGGATCGAGGAGTGTGAGGAAAGATTTCAGAAGCTCAAGACAAGCTTGACCATATCCCCAGCATTAGTATTGCCTACAGGTTCGTGGTTTTACACTGTCTATTGTGATGCCTCAAGGATTGGCCTTGGAGCGGTGTTGATGCAAGAAGGTAGGGTGATTGTCTACGCGTCCACATAGTTGAAGGTGCATGAGAAGAATTATCCTGTCCATGATCTTGAGTTAGCAACTATTGTTCAAGCCTTGAAGATCTGGCATCATTATTTGTACGGTGTTCCTTGTGAGATCTACATTGATCATCGGAGTTTGCAGCACATGTTCAAGCAAAAGGACATTAATTTGCATCAGCGAAGGTGGTTGGAGTTACTTAAAGATTATGATATCACTATATTGTACCACCCGGGGAAGGCCAATGTAGTGGCCGACACCTTGAGTCGCTGGGCGGAGAGTTTAGGGAGTTTAGCATATCTTACAACAATAGAGAGGCCATTAGCATTGGATGTTCAGGCCTTAGTCAGTCAGTTCGTGAGATAGGATATTTTAGAGACGAACCGAGTTTTGGCTTGTGTGGTCGCTCGGTCTTATCTTTATGACCTCTTTAGAGAGCGCCAGTATGACGATCCCCACCTTCTAGTCCTTCAGGACAAGGTTCGACGAGGTAATGCTAGAGATGTGACTATTGGTGATGATGGCGTGATAAGGATGCAGGGCCGGGTATGTGTGCCCAATGTGGATGGGCTTCAGGAGCTTATTCTTGAGGAGGCACACAACTCGCGGTATTCCATCCATCCGGGTGCCGCGAATATGTACCAGGATTTGAGACAACACTATTGGTGGAGGAGGATGAAGAAGGATATAGTTGGGTTTGTGGCCAGGTGTCTCAACTGTCAGCAGGTCAAGTATGAGCATCAGAGACCGGGTGGCTTGGTTCAGAGGTTAGAGATACCAGAGTGGAAGTGGGAGCGTATCACCATTCACTTTTCTCTTGGACTTCCACGGACTTTGAGAAAGTTCGATGCTACTTGGGTGATCGTGGATCGGCTGACCAAGTCAGCTCATTGTATCCCACTGTTGACTACTTACTCTTTAGAGACATTGGCTGAGCTATATGTCAGGGAGATTGTCCGCCTTCACGGTATCCCAGTATCCATCATTTCAGACAAAGGTACACAGTTCACATCATGGTTCTGGAGAGTCGTACAGCAGGAGTTAGGTACTAGGGTGGAGCTGAGCACAGCCTTTCACCCTCAGACGGAGGGGAACTTCGAGCGAACGATTCATATTCTTGAGGATATGCTCTGTGCTTGTGTGATGGAGTTTGGAGGGTCATGGGATCAATTCTTTCCACTAGCGGAGTTTGCCTACAACAACATTTACCATTCCAACATCAACCGTATGAGGCTATGTATGGTAGGCGGTGTCAGTTGATAAGTTGGTATTTTACCAACTAATCTCCTCTTAATACTTAGACTTTTGTATGATTTTGTTGAGGAACTAAGGCGTTTTCTGAGGTTTATTGGCATATTTAAAGTATAATATGATTTGGAGAAGATACGAAAGAAAACAAGTCAAAATGTGCAAAAATTGGGAAAAATGGATTGATGCCAGTTTTTACTCTATGTGATCGCGGAGGGTTACATGCAATCGCATAAGTCCAAGTCAAAGAAGTTATGCGAACACGTAGCAGTTTGTGCGAACGCGGAGAATTAAAGCCTTGTCAGCGGTTGGTCAACTGACCGATGCGAACGCGTGACATCATACATGATCGCGTACCTGGGAAAGAGTATTCACTGCGAACGCGGTTACACTGACGCGAACGCATAGTATAATTTTTGGGAAATTCTGGGCCGAAATGGTATTTTGCGTTTTGATCCCCAAACCATTTAAGACTCGACCTAGCAGATATTTTGGGGAACTTTTACATCTTAGAACAGATCTTTGGCTTATTTTTCAGTAGGTACATTAGAGAAGGACAAGTTTTGGAAGCTTGGGTTTGCACACACACTTGGGTCTTGAAGATTTGAAGCTTGTGGTTAAGGATTTCTTACCATTTATGTTCATTTCTTCATTTCCTTGCTTTGTATTGAATATTTAAGTGTGTAGTATTTTATACAACACTTGAATCTTGTTTATGGAAATATTCATGTTTAAAGTGTGGATTAAATACCTTGTTGTGCTTATGTATTGAATGATTTTTCTTTGTTTATGAAGTGAGATATTGTTTCTTTAATTATTCTTGTTATTTAATGTTTCCAAAGGGATTAGCTAACCCTAGGACTCACCCATTTACTTATTAATTTTGGGAAAGATAATTTGGGATTGAGAAAGATTCATTAACAAGAACTTGAGCTTATTCTTGAGGAGGCACACAAAAATGTGCAGAGTGTAGCATTAGTACAACCGACCCCATGTACTGAGTAAGTGTCGAGCCTAACCTCGGCGAAGTAGTGACGAGGCTAGGACACGACAACCAAATAAACCTGTGCAGTTTAATAATATACGGAGACGATAATAATAATAAGAAATAAGTGGCTAAGCATGAAGGAAGGGGAACATGTTGAGGGGAGGAAATATCAATTAATGGAAATAACGAAGTAAAGCAATAAGTTAGATATTAATTTAAACAACATAAATAGTAACACAAAAACAAGTGCACGGCATCACCCTTCATGCTTTTACTCTCATCCTCACCAAACAGTAAATAGAAATACACGGCATCACCCTTCGTGCTTTTACTCTCATCCTCACAATAAATCAGTAGAAACGGCACGGCATCACCCTTCGTGCTTTTAATTTCATAATATGGCACGGCATCACCCTTCGTGCTTTTACACTCTCTCACAATATCATACACGGCATCACCCTTCGTGCTTTACACTCTTTCTCACCCAAACAAATCAATAACAGCAATCTGGCAAGGAAAATCAACAATATAAATAACCATAATAAAGCCATAATGTCCCGGCAAGGGAGCCAACAGTAGAATCAACACCATCCCGACAAGGGAAACAGTTATAACCAATCTCACTTAGTACATAACTTCACATAAAAATTCTCAACTGGAACCAATACCCAACAATGATCAATATCAAGGAATTACCACCAACATGGATAACTATAAAGTGAAACTCAAGTAATACTTAACGAAAAATCACATAAATCATAATATTCGACTCACGAGCATGCTTGACACCAACGTATAGGTACTCGTCACCTCACCTATACATTGAACATGATACTAACACATGGAAAATAGGACACAACACATATTCCCTCAAGACAAGGTTAAGCCAAACACTTACCTTGAATTCCACGGCCAAACTCAAGCCTCAATTACCGCTTTCCCTTTAGAATTCGCCTCCATCTCAATTGTATCTAGACATAATTAGCTTAATAATATCAATAAACGCTAAATAATTCAACCCCAATGCTTAATTATGAGTTTTCTATCATTCTTCCCAAAAAGTCAAAAATCGACTCTGGGCCCGCTTGGTCAAAACACGAGATTCGGACCAAAACCCGATCACCCATGCACCCACGAGGCCGAATATGAATTAGTTTCGGAATCCGACCCCAAATCGAGGTCTAAATTCCCAAATTTGTAAAATCCCTAATTTCTAACCTTAAGGAACAAGATTTAGGCCTAGAAATCTAATGGGTGTTAATGAAAATTGAAGAAAATGAGTCTAAGAACACATACCTATGATTTTGTGGCGTAATCCCTCTTCACAAATCGCCCCTAAGCTTCCTTGGTTTTGAAAATATGAAGTTATGGCTAAAATCCCGTTTTTGCTACTGTTTTACAAAGTTCGACAGACCTTCTACGCGTTCACGTGAGGTCTGTCGCTTTCGCGTAGCAGTGACCTTATTGGCCTTCGCGTTTGCGAGATACCCCACGCGTTCTCTAAGGCTTAATCTCCCCTGGCCTATGCGTTTACGTGCCTTTGTCCGCGTTCGCATAGGGTATCCATACTCCCATCCCCCGGGTCCCCTTGTGCGACACGTTCGCGTGTGTCCAGGTGCGTTCGCGTAGAGCAATCCCCTCGTTGCTCCGTGTTCGCGACCTAGGACCCGCGTTCGCATAGGTCAACCCAGCCCCTTCCCCATTTCCTCTTCGCATTCGCATGGGTTACCATGCGTTCGCATAGAACAAATACCTGGACACCAGCAAACATCAATTACACCAGATTTTCTAAGTCGAAAAACACTCTAACGCCTATCCGAAACTCACCCGAGCCCTCGAGGCTCCAATCCAAACATGTACACAACTTTAAAAACATCCTAAGGACTTACTCGTGCGATCAAATTGCCAAATAACATCTTACGCAACAAATTTAGCATAAAAATCCAAGAAAAGTCTCAAAACTTTCAAAGTTTCAAATTTCACAACTACGGGTCCGAATCACGTCTGATGACCTCCGTTTGTTACCAAATTTTTAATGCATAACTCAAATATCATATTAAACCTGTACCGGGCTCCGGAACCAAAATACGGTCCCGATACCATCAATTTCAAATATAGCCAAATTTCCAAAAACTCTTATATTTTCAGTAAAACAATTTCTTTCAAAAATTCATTTCTCGGGCTTGCGACCTCGGAATTCAATTTCGGGCATATGCCCAAGTCCCATATTTTCCTACGGACTCTCCGGGACCGTCGAATCACGGGTCCAGGTCCGTACCTAAAAGTTTGACCGAAGTCAACTTAGATTCAATTTTAAAGGCAAACTTAGCATTTTTCTAAGTTTTTCATATAAAAGCTTTCCGAATATACGCCCGGACTGTGCACGCAAAACGAGGTGAGACAAAAGGAGGTTTTCAAGGCCTCGGAACACAATTTGGACTTATAAAATAAGGGATGACCTTTTCGGTCATCACATCTTCGGAAGAGGATAATTGAGAATTATTATTCGTGGCTAATTAACATAAACTCGCGCATATTTGTAAAATCGTGAAATACATTGGATTGTTACTTGAGTAAAATTCCCGATGCATCCATACTTGTAGTCATTGATCATTTTACTCGCTTTCTAGGTTAGTTTATATTTTTGCATTTAGGTAAGAATATTTTTACAATCAAATTTCTATGTGTTTGGTATTGCACAATAAGTGATAATTCTCTTACATTCTTAATCGCCTACTTATTATTCTCTGTGGGATTCGACCGCGACTCATAGTTGGGTATTTATATTGCATGCAATCGCGTCCATTTACTTTTTAGTAGTGGATTTGGACGTCATCATCGGTCCCCAGTGGGTTGGTTTGGGCCAGGCGAGGCCCGATTGTCGGGTACAGATTTGGTCCAAGATGCCCTGGATAAGGTGAAGGTGAATCACGATAGACTTCGCAACAGCCCAGTCCAGACAGAAGAGTTATGCAGAAGGTTTGAGACTTGGCATTTATGGTTGGAGAGCAGGTCTTGCTTCCGGTATCACCTATGAAGGGCGTCATGAGGTTCGGGAAGAAGAAAAAGCTGAGCTAGAGGTACATTGGTCCTTTTGAGATATTGCGGCGTGTTGGGGAGGTTTCTTATGAGATTGCCTTACCTCCCAGCCTAGCAGGAGTTCGTCCGGTATTCCACGTTTCTATGCTCCGGAAGTATCATGGTGATCCCACTCATGTATTGGATTTCAGCTCACTTCACTTGGACAAGGATCTATCTTATGTTGAAGAGCGAGTGGCTGTTTTGGACAGGCAGGTAAGAAAGCTAAGGTCAAAGAGCATTGCTTCAGTAAAAGTCCAGTAGAGGGGTCAGTCAGTCAAGGAGGCGACTTGGGAGACCGAGCGGGATATGCGCAGTCGTTACCCTCATCTCTTTACAGATTCAGGTATATTTTATACTCGTTCGAGGACGAACGATTGTTTTAAGAGTGGGACGATATAACGACATGGCCGGTCATTTAGAGAGTTAGAGCCCCGATCCCCTATTAACTGCTTTCCCCATATCTTATTCTGCTATATTGGTTTCCGAGAGAGTTCGTGTTGAGTTGTTGAACCGAATTGAGACACTTAGTCTCTTATTTGAGAGTATAAGTTGGAAAAGTCGACCGGATGTTTACTTGTGTGTATCGACCTCAGATTTGAATTTTGATGATTCTGTTATCTCCTTTAGGTGATTTTAGTCTTAGGGAGCACGTCTGGAATGTGTTTCGGAGATCCGTAGTAGATTTAGGATTGAATTGGCGAAACTTGGATTTTTGGCGATTTCGGTTGGCAGTCAAAATTTTGAATCGAGCCTGGAATGGAATTACGGAAATGGGAGTAGTTTCGTAGTGTCATTTTAGACTTGTGTGTAAAATTTGGAGTCATTCGGACAAGGTTTGATATATTTCGGCGTCGTTTGTAGATTTTTTTAAAAATTCAAAATTCCTTAGGCTTGAATCCGTGCATAATTCATGTTTTTGATGATGTTCAATGTGGTTTGAAGGCTCGACTAAGTTCGTATGGTATTTTACGATTGGTTGGTATGTTTGGTTGAGGTCCCAGGGGCCTCGGGTGTGTTTCGGATGCTTAACGGATGAATTTTTGGACTTAGAGAGTTGCTGAAGATTTCTGGTGGTTGGTGTTTCGCACCTACGCACTGGAGACCGCGTGTGCGGACTCGCGCGTGCGGAGGGCCAAGAGAAGGTGCGGGAGTTGGAAGCTTGACCAGGGGCCGCACGTGCGAGGATGTTCCGCATTTGCGATGCCCGCAGATGCGTCCAAAACTTTGCAGGCGTGGTTGAAGATCGCAGGTGCGGACAGCGTTCCGTAGGTGCGCACGCACAGGTTCATCCCCCCTTTCCGCAGATGCGGACCAGTCCCTTTTAGTGAATTCTGCACCCGCGATGGAATTTTTGCAGGTGTGGCGTCGCAGGTGCGAATATCACTGGGCAGAACGTCGCAAGTGCGGCGTCGAGGGTTAAGTTCATTTCAGTCAATTCTTATTTTTGAGCTCGGAAGAAGGCGATTTCTTGAGGGATTTTCAAAGGAAACTTTGGGGTAACAATTCCTAACCTGTGTTTGGTTGTATTTCATTAATCTATAGCCGTTTTCTCCATTTAATTTCGGATTTTAATTGAAAAAGTGGGAAAATGGGGGAAAAGTTCCCCAATCGAATTTCTGGTTTTGGATGGGTTTTAGACATCGGATTTAGATTATTTTTGTACGAGTGATCTCATGAGTGAATGAGTGTTCTAAATTAGTAAATTTTACCCGATTCCGAGTCGTGGGCCCGGGGAGGCTTTTGGGGCGTTTTCCTATTTTCTTATCTTAGCTTCAAATTCATTAGCTAAAATAGTTACTCGTAGCTATATTTATGTTATGTAATTGATTTTATTATATTTGGTCCATTTGGAGTTGGATACTCGTGGCAAGAGCGTGATTTCGGAATTATTTGAGCGGTTCGAGGTAAGTGGCTTGCCTAACCTTGTGTGGGGGAACTTCCCCTTAGGATTTTGGTGCTGTTTAATGTATGAGCCCGTGTATGTGAGGTGACGAGTACGTACATGGGCTATTGTTGTAAAATCTCCATTTTTCACTAAATCATAAACTGTTTTTCCCTTGTTTGAACTGCACTAGTATGTATAATTACCTTGTTTAGATTATAAAAGCATGCCAACGTGTTTTGACTGTCTACTTGAAATTTTGTGCAGCATGTTTAGAGAAACTCCTGTTTTTCCTTGGTTGCATTTAGCCTAAACTATAAATTTCGATGTTATAACTGTTGTGTCAGTGTTTGAGCTGCATATTACTTTGGGACTACGGACGTATTCCGGGAGATCCTTCAGCACTGTATATTTATTTTGGGACTACAAACGTATTCCGGGATATCCCCTTGTATTTCATATTTACTATGGGACTACGGACGTATTTCAGGAGATCCCCCAGCACTGCATATTTACTTTGGGACTACGGACGTATTCCTGGAGATCCCCCTGTATTGCATAATTATTTTAGGATTATGGGACGGTATCCCGGGAGATTCCCCTGTTGTATTTCCTTTGTTCTGAGCTGAGGGCTTTTCTTGACTTTTATTACTGTGGACTTCCTTAATTATTTTACTGTAGTATATATTTATATCTCTTAATCCATTAGTTCATTATACTTACACCGGTAGGACCCTAACCTGAACTCGTCACTACTCGGTTGAGGTTAGGCTTGGCACTTACTAGGTACCTTTGTGGTGTACCCATGCCCTTTCCTGCACATGTTTTCCGTGTGCAGATCCAGGTACGAGCTATCAACCTCGGGTCTAGTGTGTGGTTGCTGCTTTATAAGACTTTAAGGTACTTCTGCTCGCGTCCGAAGACCTTGGAATCCCTTTCTATCCCTATGTGTAGAAACTTCCCCATGTTTCCTCAAACATTAAGAGCAATAGAGACTCTTAGGTGTTTGTGGCTGGCGACACTTCGGGTTTTGGGAGTGATTGTGATGACTCAAATGGTCATCCCGTGTAATTTTAACTAAATCTGTGTTCTGAGGCCCTGAAAGCCTCCGTTTATCTGACCACAATGTGCATGCGTAGCCCGGGCGCGTAGCCGGGAAGCCTTTATGTGGAAAATTGATAAAGAGATGAATTTACAATAATTATTAGAATAAAGTTGACTTTGGTCAACATTTTGGGTAAACGGACCTGGACCCGTGATTTGACGGTCCTGGAGGGTCCATAGGAAAATATGGGACTTGGGCGTATGCCCGTAATCGAATTCCGAGGTCCCAAGTCCGAGAAATGAATTTTTTAAAGAAAATTATTTTCTGAAAAATATAAAGGTTTTTGAAAATGAGATTTGATGTGAAACCTGTGTTACCGGGCCCGTATTATGGTTCCGGAGCCCGGAACATGTTCAATATGTGTTAAATGAGTTATCTGTGAAATTTGGTAAGAAACGGACGTAGTTTGACGTTATTCGGACTAAAAATGGAGAATTTGAAAGATATGAAGTTTTGAAAATTTTCTATAGATTTTGAGGCTTAATTTGATGTTTATGATGATATTTTGGTTGTTTAATTACTCGAATAGGTCCGTAGGATGTTTCTGAGGATGTGTGTGTATTTGGTTTTGAGCCCCGAGGGCTCGGGTGAGTTTCGGGTAGGTGTCGGAGTGCTAAAATATTGAAAAATCTGCTGTAAAAATGTTGTTTCTCGTGTCTGGTGTCAAACACTATGCGATCGCATAGGTTGCCCCGCGATCGCATAGTGTACTGTGAGAGGGGGGGTTCTGTGACTCTATGTGATCGCATAGTCCCATCCGCGATCGAATAGGATATAAGAGAGCTGGGGGGTTGGGTAGTTATTCTCTACGGTCGCACCTTTCCGCCCGCGATCGCGAAGCCTAAGCCCACGAACACTACGCGATCGCAACCCCTGTTCCGCGATCGCAGTACCCATAACTCAAACCTCTATGCGATCGCATAACATTAATTTGCCCAGTTATTAAAAAGGTCCAAAAACATAACCTATTACGGGATTTCATAATTTTTCACACCATTCTTCTTCTCCACACCTCCTTGGGCCATTTTTGAAGAGCGTCATCACCATAGCTTCATAGGTAAGCAATTCTAACTTCATTTTCTTCCATTTTCATCAACATTTGTTAGATTCTAGGCCTAAAATCATGGGATTGAAGGGTAGAAATTGGGGTTTTGGGTAGAGTTAGAGCTTTTGATTATTTGGGGAATTGGACCTCGTTTTGGGGTCGGATTTCAAAACAAATTGTATATCCGGGCTCGTGGGGGAATGGGTGATCGGGTTTTGGTCCGAACCTCGTATTTGGACCAAGCGGGCCCGGGATCAAATTTTGGAATTTTTTGAAGAATGTTGGGAAATCTATAATTGGGCTTTGGAATTGAATTGTTGAGTAATTATTGATGTTATTGAGTCAATTGTGTCTAGATACGATTGTTTCAGAGTCGAGTTCGAGAGGAAATGCGGTACTAGAGGCTTGATTTGCATTCTTGGAGCGGAGGTAAGTGTTTGGCCTAACCTTAGCTTGAGGGAATAGGTATAGAGTCTTATTTGCTATGTGTTATTCCATGTCTAACGTATAGGTGAGGTGACGGGTATCTATATGTTGTGGTCAAGCATGCCCGTGAGTCGACCTTGATGATTTTCATAGTGTTTTTGATATTCTCTGTGTTATGAAGTAATTGTTATTCTGGGAGTGATACATTGAGGATATATCATGATGTAGAATGTTATTTATTATTCGTTCGGTTGAGGATTATTTGTTAATTTATACCTCTGAGTGAGATTGGTAATAGCTGAGTCTCTTGCCGGGACAGTAGAATACTTGTGATTATTTCTGTACATTTGAGGATTCTTATTGTTGCCTTTCCTGTTAATTGTTGCTTTTACATATGTTATGCACGAGGGGACATTCCGTGCCGAGTGATTGTGAGGTTATGCACGAGGGGACATTCTGTGCCGAGTGATTGTTATTTATGCACGAGGGGACATTCTGTGCCGAGTGATTATGAGGTTATGCACGAGGTGACATTCTGTGCCGAATGATTATTATTTATGCGCGAGGGGACATTCCGTGCCGAGTGATTGTGAGATTATGCACGAGGGGACATTCTGTGTCGTTTCCTGTTTATTTACTTGTTCAGCACTGTTAATTCATGCGGTTATTTATACATTTCAACTGTTACCTTGTTCCATTGTTTCAGTTAGTTGCTGCCCTTTGTCCCTAGCATGTTCTCCCCCGTTGTTGTATTTACTTTCTTATTTCCTGTCATTATTTCTTGTTATATTATTGAATTGCACGGGTGTTATTTGTTGTCGTGTCCTAGCCTCGTCACTACTTAGCCGAGGTTAGGCTCGGCACTTACTCAGTACATGGGGTCGGTTGTACTGATGCTACACCTGCACTTCTTTTATGTTGTGCAGATTATAGTGCCGGACCCAGTGGACAGTGATTTAGGGAGTAGCCTTCAGTCCACAGCGACACTGAGGTAGTCCTGCAGGCGTCTGCAGGCCTTGTTGTCTCCTCTTATCCATTGTCTCATTTCCTGTCTTATCCTGGAATTCCAAGACAGTTGTATTCACTTATTCCAGACCATTGTATTTAGTAAAATCTTAGACTGTTCGTGAGATTGTGATACCGGTTTTTGGGGTGTAATTGAGGAAGTTTTTATGAGATTTATCGTTAAGGTTATTGAATTTATTAGCCTTCCGCATTCTTTAATTATATTTGCTCTAGTTACTGTTGTTATTTCAATTGTAAATAAGTAAACTTAATTAAACGTTGGCTTGTCGAGTGGGTTCAATGTTAGGCGCCATCACGGCCTGAAGGTGGGATTTCGGGTTGTGACAAGTTGGTATCAAAGCACTAAGTTGCGTAGGTCTCACAAATCACGGACAAACTTGGTAGAGTCTGAGGGATCGGTACGGAGACGTCTGTACTTATCCCCCAGAGGCTGCAAAGTTAGGAATAACTTCACTTTTTTTTTCTTCTCTGTCGTGCGATTTGAATTCTTAATGCTAATTGAGTTTCCATCTTATTCTCTCGCAGATGGCGAGAACGCGTGCTTTATCATCTACCGATCAGCAGCCCGATCCTCCTGTTGCAGCTCCTACGAGGGGCCGAGGATGAGGCTGAGGCTGTGATAGTGGCCGAAGCAGGGGCAGGGCTCAGCCCAGAGAAGCAGCCCCAGTAGAGGACCCACAGGTAGACATTGCCGGTGAGGTTCGTGCTCAGACGGTTCCAGTTGAACCAGCTCAGGTCCCAGAGGGGTTCATTGCCACCCTGGTTCTTCAGGACGCTCTTGTCCGCTTAGTGGGACTTATAGAGAGCATGGCTCAGGCCGGTCTTCTTCCTACTACACCAGTCGTCTCTCAGGCTGGGGGAGGGCCCTAGACTCCTGCTACTCGCACACCAGAGCAGTTAACCACTCAGTTTCAGACTCCAGCACCTCAGACAGCTGGAGCAGCTCAGTAGGGTATTGTAGCACCGGTAGTTAAGGGAGCTGCTATGTCTGGTCATGCCCTATGGAGATTGGATCGGTTCACCAAGTTATTCCCTACTTCTTTTACTGGTGCACCATCAGAGGATCCCCAGTATTACTTGGACAGTTGTTATGAGGTTCTTCGGAACATGGGTCGTAGAGTCCAATGGAGTTGATTTTGCCACATTTCGTCTTTCTAGTACCGCCAAGACTTGGTGGAGAGATTATTGCTTGACCAGACCAGTTGGGTCTGCACATTTGTCTTGGGCTCAGTTCTTCCAGCTGTTCTTGGGGAAGTTTCTTCCAGTTACTCAGAGGGAGGATCTTCGGAGGCAGTTTGAGCGTCTCCAGCAGGGATCTATGACTGTTACGCAGTACGAGACCAGGTTCATCACTTTGGCTCGGCATGCTATCATGATACTCCCCACTGATCATGAGAGGGTGAGGAGGTTTATTGAGGCTCTAGCTTAGCCTATCAGACTTCAGATGGCCAGGGAGACAGGTATTGATATCTCCTTTCAGGATGCGGCCGATGTGGCCAGGCGTATTGAGATGGTCCTATCACAGGGCAGTGGTCAGGCGTATGCCAAGAGACCTCGTCATTTCGGCTAGTTCAGTGGTGCCTCATCTGGAGGCATATATTCCTTTGGCAGAGGTCATCCTCCTAGGCCATTTCATTCGGCACTTCAGGTATCCCGCAGTGCGCCATCAGCTCCTATCAGTGCACCGCCGATTCAAAGCTTCCAGGGTGGTTATTCTGGTCGTTAGGGACATTCCCAGGGTTAGTATTCTCAACAGTCGAGGTCTTGCTTCACTTGCGGTGGGACAGGGTACATTTCCAGGTTTTTCCCCGTAGGTTTCGGTGGTCCTCAGTATCAGGGTTCTCGTGCTATGATTCCCGCATCAGGTGCACCCCCTCAGCTAGTTAGGGGTGGAGGTTGAGGTGCTAGAGGTGGAGGCCAGACTATTAGAGGTGGAGGACAGGCTGTGAGAGGTAGATGTCATCCCGCAGTAGGTCGACCCAGAGATGTTCATGTTGGAAGGGCTCCGCCCCGGTGCTATGCTATTCCTGCCAGGCCTAAGGCTGAGGCCTCTGATGCAATCATCACAGGTATGGTTTCAGTTTGTAGCCGAGATGCTTCGGTTTTATTTGATCCGGGGTCTACATTCTCCTATGTGTATTCATATTTTTCCCTTATCTCAGTATGCCCCGTGATTTCCTGAGTACTTCTGTATATGTGTCTACACCGGTGGGTGATTCTATTGTGGTAGATCGAGTCTACCATTCATGCTTAGTGGTTATTGGTGGTCTGGAGACTCAGGTAGATCTTTTGCTCTTTGATATGGTTGACTTTGATGCTATTTTGGGGATGGATCGGCTATCTCCTTATCATGCTATTCTGGACTGTCATGCCAAGACAATGACCTTGGCCCTACCAGGAGTACCTCGTTTGGAGTGGAAAGGGACTCCTAGTCATTCTTCCGGTAGAGTTAATTCATATATGAAGGCTCGGCGCATGGTCGAGAAGAGTTGTTTGGCCTATTTGGCCTATGTTCGTGATCCTAGTGCCGAGGTTCCTTTTATGGAGTCTGTGCCCGTAGTTTGTGAGTTTCCAGGAGGTATTCCCTCCTGACCTGCCGGGTATGCCACCCGACAAGGATATTGATTTTTGTATTGAGTTGGCTCCGGACACTCAGCCCATTTCTACTCCTCCGTGTCGTATGGCCCCGCCAGAGTTGAAGGATTTGAAGGATCAGCTGTAGGATTTGTTGGATAAAGGCTTCATTAGGCCTAGTGTTTCTCCTTGGGGTGCCCCAGTGTTGTTCGTTAAGAAGAAAGATGGCTCTATGAGGATGTGTATGGACTACCGGCAGTTGAATAAGGTTACTATTAAGAATAAGTATCCTTTTCCGAGGATTGATGATTTATTTGACCAACTTCAGGGTGCTACAATGTTTTCCAAGATAGATTTGAGATCTAGTTACCATCAACTGAGGATTAGGGCGTCTGATGTCCCTAAGACAGCCTTTCGTACTCGGTATGGGCATTATGAGTTCTTGGTGATGTCATTTGGGTTGACAAATGCCCCCGCTGCTTTTATGGAGTTGATGAACCGAGTGTTCAGGCCCTATTTGGACTCGTTCGTTATTGTTTACATTGATGATATATTGATATACTCCCCTAGCCGAGAGGAGCATGAGCAGCATCTTCGAGTCGTCCTCCAGACTCTGAGGAATAGTCAGTTGTATGCCAAATTTTCCAAGTGTGAGTTTTGGTTGAGTTCGGTTGCATTTCTGGGCCATAGGGTATCATCAGAGGGTATTCGGGTGGATCCCAAGAAGATTTAAGCAGTCAGAGATTGGCATAGGCCCACCTCAGCTACAGAGATTCGGAGCTTCTTGGGTTTAGTAAGTTATTATCGCCGGTTTGTGGAGGGCTTTTCATCTATCGCATCCCCGATGACCAGGTCGACTCAGAAGGGTGCCAAGTTCAGGTGGTCTGATGAGTGTGAGGCGAGCTTTCAGAAGCTCAAGACAGCCTTGACCACGACACCGGTGTTAGTTTTTCCCACAGGTTTAGGGCCTTATACCGTGTATTGTGATGCTTCACGGGTTGGACTTGGTGCAGTGTTGATGCAGGATGACAAGGTTATAGTTTATGCTTCACGTTAGTTGAAGGTTCATGAGAAGAACTATCCAGTTCATGATTTGGAGTTGGCAGCTATTGTTCATGCGTTGAAGATTTGGAGGCATTATCTGTATGGGGTGCCATGTGAGGTGTTCCTGGATCATAAGAGTTTGCAGTATCTGTTCAAGCAGAAAGAGTTGAATATGAGGCAGAGGAGATGGTTAGAGTTGTTGAAGGATTATGACATTACCATCTTATATCATCCGGGGAAGTCCAATGTAGTGGCCGATGCTTTGAACCGGAAGTCAGCCAGCATGGGTAGTCTTGCCTATTTATCAGTCGGAGAACGACCGCTTGCTTTGGATGTTCAGGATTTGGCCAACCGGTTTATGAGATTGGATGTTTCTGAGACTGATAATGTTTTGACCCATATTGTAGCCCGCTCTTCATTGTATGATCGTATGCGGGTCAGGCAATATGATGATCATCATTTGTGTGTTCTTAGAGATACAGTCCGGCACGGAGGTGCCAAGCAGGTCATAGTTGATGATGAGGGAGTTTTGAGGATGCATGGTCGTATTTGTGTACCTGATGTTGATGGTATTCGTGAGTTAATATTGCAGGAGACCCATAGTTCTCGGTATTCCATTCATCCGGGCATCGCAAAGATGTACCAGGACTTGCGGCAGAATTATTGGTGGCGGAGGATGAAGAAGGATATTGTAGCCTATGTAGCTCGGTTCTTGAACTATCAGCAGGTTAAGTACGAGCATCAGAGAAGTTGGCAAAGATCTATATGAGGGAGATTGTTCGGTTGCATGGCATGCCCGTGTCCATTATATCTGACTGAGGTACTCAGTTTACCTCCCAATTCTGGAGAGTATTTCAGCGTGAGTTGGGAACACTGGTTGATTTGAGCACAACGTTTCATCCTCAGACGGACGGACAATCCGAGCGTACTACTCAAATTTTGGAGGATATGTTGAGGGCATGTGTCATTGACTTTGGAGGTTCATGGGACCAGTTCTTTCCTTTAGCTGAGTTTTCCTACAACAACAGCTATCAGTCGAGCATTCAGATGGCTCCGTATGAGGCGTTGTATGGTAGGCAATGTCGGTCGCTAGTTGGGTGGTTCGCGCTGGGAGAGGCTAGATTCTTGGGTTCTGAGTTAGTCCAGGATGCCTTGGACAAGGTGAAGTTCATTCAGGACAGACTTTGTACAGCTCAGTCCAGGCAGAAGAGTTATGCGGATCGTAGAGTTAGAGATTTGGAATTTATGATAGGAGACCGACTATTTCTTCGGGTGTCGCCCATGAAGGGCGTGATGAGGTTCGGAAAGAAGGGCAAGTTGAGCCCTAGGTACATTGGTCCATTTGAGATTCTGGATAAGGTAGGAGAGGTAGCCTACAGACTTGCTTTGCCATCGAGTTTATCAGTCGTGCACCCGGTGTTTCATGTATCTATGCTTTGGAGGTATATTGCGGATCCATCTCATGTACTTGACTTCAGCGGTGTCCAGTTGGACAAGGATTTGACTTATGAGGAGGAGCCGGTAGCCATATTAGCTCGGCAGGTTCGTCAGTTGACATCGAAGAGTTATCCTTCGGTTCGTGTCTAGTGGAGAGGTCAGCATGTTGAGGCAGCTACCTGGGAGTCCGAGTCTGATATGCGGAGCCGATATCCCCATTTTTTCCCCGATTCAGATACCTATATATGTCCATTCGAGAACGAACGTTTGTTTTAGAGGTGGAGATTGTAATGACCCAAAAGGTCATCCCGTGTAATTTTAACTAAATCTGTGTTCCGAGGCCCTAAAAGCCTCTGTTTATCTCACCTCGATGTGCGTTCGCAGTCCGGGCGCGTAACCGGGAAGCCTTTATGTGGAAAATTGATAAAGAGATGAGTTTACAATAATTATTGGAATAAAGTTGACTTTGGTAAACATTTTGGGTAAACGGACATGGACCCGTGATTTGACGGTCCTGGAGAGTCCGTAGAAAAATATGGGACTTGGGCGTATGCCCGGAATCGAATTCCGAGGTCCCAAGTCCGAGAAATGAATTTTTTAAGGAAAATTGTTTTCTGAAAAATATAAAGGTTTTTGAAAATAAGATTTGATGCGAAACGTGTGTTATCGGGCTCGTATTATGGTTCTGGAGCCCGAAATAGGTTTAATATGTGTTATATGAGTTATCTGTGAAATTTGGTAAGAAACGGACGTAGTTTGACGTGATTCGGACTAAAAATGGAGAATTTGAAAGTTATGAAGTTTTGAGAATTTTCTATAGATTTTGAGGCTTAATTTGATGTTTATGATGATATTTTGGTGGTTTAATTACTCGAATAGGTCCGTAGGATATTTCTGAGGATGTGTGTGTATTTGGTTTTGAGCCTCGAGGGCTCGGGTGAGTTTCGATTAGGTGTCGGAGTGCTAAAGTGTTGAAAACTCTGGTGTAAAAATGATGTTTCTGGTGTCTGGTGTCAAACACTATGCGATCGCATAGGTTGCCCCGCGATCGCATAGTGTAGTGTGAGAGGGGGGGGGGGTTCTATGACTCTATGCGATCGCATAGTCCCGTCCGCGATCGCATAGGGTATAGGAGAGCTGGGTAGTTATTCTTTGCGGTTGCACCTTTTCGCCCGCGATCGCGAAGCCTAAGCCTAGGAACACTACGCGCTCACAACCCCTGTTCCGCGATCGCAATACCCATAACTCAAACCTCTATGCGATCGCACTCACTCTCCCGCGATCGCATAGTATTAATTCGCCCAGTTATTAAAAAGGTCCAAAAACAGAACCTATTACGGGATTTCATAATTTTGCACACCCTTCTTCTTCTCCACACCTCCTTGGGCCATTTTTGAAGAGCTTCATCACCATAGCTTCCTAGGTAAGCAATTCTAACTTCATTTTCTTCCATTTGCATCAACATTTGTTAGATTCTAGGCCTAAAATCATGGGATTGAAGGGTAGAAATTGGGATTTGGGTAGAGTTAGGGCTTTTGATTATTTGGGGAATTGGACCTCGTTTTGGGGTCGGATTTCAAAACACATTGTATATCTGGGCTCGTGGGGGAATGGGTTATCGGGTTTTGGTCCGAACCTCGTGTTTGGACCAAGCAGGCCTGGGGTCGAATTTTGGAATTTTTGGAAGAATGTTGGAAAATCTATAATTGGGCTTTGGAATTGAATTGTTGAGTAATGATTGATGTTATTGAGTCAATTGTGTCTCTATACGATTGTTTCAGAGTCGAGTTCGAGAGAAAAAACGGTGCTAGAGGCTTGATTTGCATTCTTGGAGCCGAGGTAAGTGTTTGGCCTAACCTTAGCTGTATAGAGTCTTATTTGCTATGTGTTATTCCATGTCCAACATATAGGTGAGGTGATTGGTGTCTATATGTTGTGGTCAAGCATGCCCGTGAGTCGAACTTGATGATTTTCATAGTGTTTTTGATATTCTCTGTGTTATGAAGTAATTGTTATTCTGGGAGTGATACATTGAGGATATATCATGATGTAGAATGTTATTGATTATTTGCTTGGTTGAGGATTATTTGTTAATTTATACCTTCGAGTGAGATTTGTTTTAGCTAAATCCCTTGTCGGGACGGTAGAATACTTGTTGATTATTTCTGTACATTTGAGGGTTCTTATTGTTGCCTTTCCTGTTAATTGTTGCTTTTACATATGTTATGCACAAGGGGACATTCTGTGCCGAGTGATTGTGAGGTTATGCACGAGGGGACATTCTGTGCCGAGTGATTGTTATTTATGTACGAGGGGACATTCTGTGCCGAGTGATTGTGAGGTTATGCACGAGGGGACATTCTGTGCCGAGTGATTGTTATTTATGTACGAGGGGACATTCTGTGCCGAGTGATTGTGAGGTTATGCACGAGGGGACATTCTGTGCCGAGTGATTGTTATTTATGTACGAGGGGACATTCTGTGCCGAGTGATTGTGAGGTTATGCACGAGGGGACATTCCGTGCCGAGTGATTATTATTTATGCACGAGGGGACATTCCGTGCTGAATGATTGTGAGATTATGCACGAGGGGACATTCTGTGTCGTTTCCTGTTTATTTACTTTTTCAGCTCTGTTAAATCCTGCGGTTATTTATACATTTCAATTGTTACCTTGTTCCATTGTTTCAGTTAGTTGCTGCCCTTTGTCCCCAGCATGTTCTCCCCCGTTGTTGTATTTACTGCTTATTTCCCGTCATTATTTCTTGTTATATTATTGAATTGCACAGGTGTTAGTTGTTGTCGTGTCCTAGCCTCGTCATTACTTCGCCGAGGTTAGGCTCGGCACTTACTCAGTACATGGGGTCGGTTGTACTGATGCTACACCTGCACTTCTTTATGTTGTGCAGATTATAGTGCCGGACCCAGTGGACAGTGATTCAGGGAGTAGCCTTCAGTCCACGGCGACACTGAGGTAGTCCTACAGGCGTCGGCAGGCCTTGTTGTCTCCTCTTATCCATTGTCTCATTTTCTGTCTTATCCTGTAATTCCAAGACAGCTGTATTCACTTATTTCAGACCATTGTATTTAGTAAAATCTTAGATTGTTTGTGAGATTGTGATACCGGCTTTTGGGGTGTAATTGAGGAAGTTTTTATGAGATTTATCGTTAAAGTTCTTGAATTTATTAGCCTTCCGCATTCTTTAATTATATTTGCTCTAGTTACTGTTGTTATTTCAATTGTAAATAAGTTAACTTAATTAAACGTTGGTTTGTCAAGCGGGTTCAACGTTAGGCTCCATCACGGCCTGAAGGTGGGATTTCGGGTCGTGACAGTGATGATCTTGTATATGTCGAGTGGCACTATCCTTGCTTATTAATTTATATTGTTTGGCTTTTATCTTATTTTTCCTTTCATTTTTCCGCAATAATAGGCTTACCTAGTCGTAGAGATTAGGTGTCGTCACGACAGTTCGCGGTGGGAGAATCTGGATCGTGACAAAATGCTCAAAACGACCGGTCGAATTATTACACCATACTTTCCCCTTACTCTGCCACCTACTTAGAGAAATTCGAAGTAAATAGTTTGGACATTTTCAGACAACCCCTTTTGTTTTACAGTTTCGTTAGCTGCCAGTATTAATTTAAAAATGACTTGTTTTTTCCACTTGGCACTTGGAAGCTACTCTTATCTTGTTTTTATTTTTATCGCTACTTACTTGTTGTTCACTTTCGTAAATTGCAGCTCACAAAATTGTGGAGAACTTTTCACTACGGAGCAATGACTAGTTCCTTTAATGTGATTATGATATTTCAAATAATCCTGTGTTAGGCTTTTTGGTTCAGCAATTTTTTTTAAAAATGCAAATATGACCTTTTTTATTTGCTTTTTCCATGAATTTTGATGGATCTGCTATATACTTACATCTGAAGGTGCTGATTCTACCACTCAGGTGACAAACTTGACCTAACTGACTACCAGCAAAAGCTTTTCAACATGGATTATTTTACAAGAGAAAATGGTCAAATTTATCCTAGAACTATGCAAAGTGATTTCAGATTTTTCTCTGAAATCGAATAACAAAAATAGTAACACACTTAAATTAAGTTTGGAATAACAAGCCTATTGTATATAAATTGTATAGTAACAATCTATTTTGTATAATTTTTGTATAATGGCAGTCTTTTTTGTATATATTTTGTAAGAGTGACAGTGGATTTTTTAAGTGTCACTAACAAAATATATACAAAATAGACTGTCACTATAAAATATACTAAATAGGCTACCACTATACAATAAATATATAATAGACTATCACTATACAAAATAGACTGCCACTGTGCAAAACTATATACTAAATAGAATGGAACTGTACAAAAAATATATAAAATAGACTGTCACTATACAAAAAATATACAAAATTGACTGTCACTATACAAAAATATACAAAATAGACATTCCGGGCATATGTTTGAGCCGGAGGGCCATTTTGTGTCTGAGGGAAAACATGGGCTATTAAAATTTTGAGGGGCAAAATTGCATAAAGGTAAATTGTTTCCAAATAAGAAAAAATGATCATTCTTTTTGGCACAAACCAAGAAGAAAACAGATTCACATAAATTCAAACGGATGGAAAATGTGAATCAAATGACCCATAAATAATAAAAGTACATGATCAACTTGAAAGAAGTGATATACAGGGGCGGATTTAGGGGGGGGGGGGAGGGGCGGAAGGGGGTTCACCCGAACCCTCTTTGCCGGAAAATTATACTGTGTATATAAAGAAAAAATCGATTTGTACCTCTATATGTTATATTTTGTATCCCCTTGATATAGCCCACAAGCATAACCTAGTGGTCAAGGATTCAAAACCTTTGCTAAGTTGTTGATTCAATTTTCATTGGCAACAATCTCTTTTAATTTTTTTTTTCCTTTTTAAAACGCTCTTAATGAAAATTATGCCTTCGCCGCTAATGATATATATACTCATAGTAATGAGTCGGGAACCAAAATGTGGTTCTTTTTTTTACTCAAACGGCCGAAATGTGTGGACAAAAAAGATAAGGACCAAAATACGTATAACGCCCTTTAAAGGGGCGTTATACCTTAACGGCCGTTTTCTCGTTAAGGTATAGCGCCTTTTAAAAGGGCGTTATATTTGAATTTGAAAAGATGGGAAGGTATAGCGTCGTTTATTAAGGCGCTATAGCGCCTTAATAAACGGCGCTATACCTACATTAAAAAACTGTCCCCTTCCCCACCAAACCAGAACCCTCCCCCAATAAATGACCAAAAAAGTTTGAGTGGAGCCCACCTGTCCCACAAAAAGTAAAGATTCTCGGTCTTACATTCTAGCTAAGGCGTTATCTCGTTGTGAATTGCTCGTTTTTGCTCCAGATCACGAAATCTTCAACTTTTCAAAAATCTTAAATCGAGGTATTCCGACTTAATTTTTGTTAAAACTCATATAAAAAATGCATATTAGTTATTTTTTTATGTGTTCTATGTTGTTTTGTGATTTAACCATTTTGTTATTTTTATCCGGACTATGATATTAGTGTGCTAAAAAATTAGTAAAAATAGAGAAATTATTATTAGTTGTTAAAAAAATATTAATTAGTTACCTTTTACAGTGGTATATGTATTTAGTGAATGTTTTGTGATTAAATTTATTTGTTATTTTTATCTGGTCTAGATTATTTATTTCTTTAAAGACTAGTAAAATAGATAAATTGTTACTTTAGTTCCCTCCAGTGGTATCTTATGGACTAACGTAGTGCTTGTATTTGTGATATAGTACCCTTTTAGCGTAGTAAAATGTAGTGCTCTTTAGCGTAGTATCCTTATAGTTATTGAAATTAATCATTTAAGTATCTATTATACCCAAAAATACGTAAAAACTGATGGTTCAAATACAAACTCTGTCCAATTCTAGTCAACGATCGTAAGAAAATAACATGAGAAAACAACAATATTTCCCAGATACTTTGGTGCTATTGGGCCTCAAATATCGAGTCTGGAACCCATATGTAAATATTTAATAATTAAATCATGTATAATTATAAAAATTAATTATTTAATTTTATTATAGTCAACAATAATTGAGTCATAAAAAATATAAAATTATAAAACTAACATATAAATTAATAAAACTAACATAT
This sequence comes from Nicotiana undulata, assembly GCA_005239495.1. Taxonomy (NCBI): domain Eukaryota; kingdom Viridiplantae; phylum Streptophyta; class Magnoliopsida; order Solanales; family Solanaceae; genus Nicotiana; species Nicotiana undulata. The sequence goes on along the minus strand of ML272628.1, from coordinate 4,852 downwards.
ACAATATTAAACTAACATATAAATAATAAACTAATATTTAAAATAACATACACGTTGAGGGATAAATCTAAAAAAAATTCTCATCGTAAACACAAGAACTCAAGATATCTTGGTGCTACTGGGCCTCAAATATCGAGCCCGAAACCCATATGTGAATATTTAATCATTAAATTTTATATAATTAGAAAAATTAATTATTTAATTTTATTATAGTTAAATATAAGTGAGTCATAAAAAAATGTATAATAATAAAACTAACATATAAATTAATAAAACTAACATATACAATATTAAACTAACATATAAATAATAAACTAACATTTAAAATAACAGACATGTTGAGTGATAAATCGAAAAAAAATTCTCATCATGAACACAAGAATTCAGGATATCTCGGTGTTATTGCGCCTCAAATATCGAGTCTGTAACTCATATGTAAATATTTAATAATTAAATCTTGTATAATTATGAAAATTAATTATTTAATTTACAAACAAACATATAAAATAATAAACTAACATGTAAAATAATAAACTAACATATTAAAGTAAAATAATGTAATTAATATTTTTTAATTTACAGTAGACGACATGGAGATTTCGCCTTTGCATCCGGACCTGCTAGGCGACTGTTGTTACAGAGTGATCATAGGTCGTCCCACATATAGGAGGGACAGTTACTGCCCCAGACGTTCCGCGCCAGGAAAGTAGACGATATGTGGGGCTTTCTTAAGGACCACGCTCTCCATCCCCGTATAGTCAGACGCCTCCAGGATACGGGCTTTTATAGGATTGTGGAGATCAACCGACTGCAACTGGATTGGTCGTTGATCACGGTCCTGATAGAGCGGTAGCAATCGGAGACGCACATATTCCATTTGCCCATTGGCGAGGCCACTATCATGCTGCAGGACGTGGAGGTCTTGTATGGGCCGCACGTTGATGGACACCCTGTTGCTCTGCCGCATGCCATCAGAGATATACGGGTTTGCAGTACCTGGAGATGCTGCAGAGGCTCAACGGTTTCCAGCCACCGAAGGAGACTGTGTTGGTTGGGTCCAGTCGTCTGCAGTTGATGCCCGTCCAGCAGCATTTGGAGGCATTGCACTCTCACATCACAGACGATACAACAAAGCTTCATATTCACCGGTACACTAGGTTGCTGATGCTCCTTATGTTTGGAGGGGTTTTGTTCCCGAACACTTCGGGGAACCTAGTCAGCTTGAGATTTCCTCATCATCTTAAGCGGCTAGATGATTTACCTCAGTACAGCTGGGGTGTTGTTGTTCTCTGCTACTTGTACAGACAGATGTGCCGGGAAAGCATGGGCACCCAGCATGACGTTGCTGGATTTTTTCCGCTGCTACAAGTGAAAACATATTCGAATACTCTATTTATTATAACATACCAAGTAAAAATATATCATAAATTTTACGTCCACTTTGTATATTAGGTTTGGGCCTGGGAGCGGTTCCTGCAGTTGCAGCCACCTCTACCACCCTTAGCTCCGGGTGCACCACCTCCGTTTCTTCCTCTAGCTAGGAGGTGGGTTGATAGGCGAGGATATGGACGAGAGTACGAAGCTCGACATAATCTTCCCTTGTGCAGGGATTTGCTGGATTTGCTGGAGGGCGCACAGGTAAATGTATACCTAAGTTTACTTCGCTTGGATTCATATGTGTTGCGTATACTCACGTTTTTTGTTGTTAGTTAATAGTTCATTTGGAGGCCACACAACGACGAGCTAATAGTTGGCTTGCCCAATTATTGCTCGGTCGGCCGACTTATGTGGAGCTCTTCCGTTCCGATGATGTACCTTGATATTGTGGGGCATCATGCCACCAAGCGGGTACTTTGCCAGTTTGGCCGCCCGTAGCTTGTATCGCCACCGCCCGCCTAGCATACCACACATTACCAGTGGGATGATCGTTTCAGGGTGGACCAACCATATATGACATGGCTAGAGGCGCATATCCCATACCGTCATCTCACGATATTATTTTATGCTGTTTGTTTTCACTGCCCTGCTTAGGCGAGCTTTATAAGGAAAAAGCATGCTTTTTGACAGAACCCTTGGTCTAGACACATCCACATTGTTGTCCGAATATTTTCAGTATCCCTTGTGAGGACATCCACATCAAGCATAATTGGCAAATGATCAAGGTAGGGAATCTCCCTTGAATGACACGGCACGTGGGACTCGTACACTCTTGGTCTAACGGGGGTGGAGCATGCTCCTTCTTAAAGTTAGGTCTAACATTTTCTTCCTCCTCATCACTGTCAGTCCACTAGCAGCAGTATACAGTAAGTCAGTACAGGAAGGGCACATCACCCTCATCAGGGAAGGGTGTGTCATCTCTGGATTCATCGGCATTGTTGTCATAATCACTATTCTCTTCCTGACTCTGTGCATCTGCCAAATCCCGATTAAATATGTCGTCTTCAGGCAATTGAGTCAGGACATAGCATTTAAGTTGCTCGTTTTCACTGCACAACCAACAAAATAATGAGTTACTCAAATTGATAAATACTTTACATATAGCTATATCACTTCACTTGTAAATCGTAATGTGTTGACATCTCATGATGGACATTATCCTGTTGGTGATGACTCCCGGATGGACCACCATGATCCAGCACACCAGAACTACGCATATTCCAACTGGGCATTGGTTCATAACTTGTAAAATTCATATCTGGTCGGTACCCCCTGTGGAATATATGAATGTTGATACAAATTCAATACATCAAAAATACATCGTCACACAAAGGAAAATTGAAGTTTACCACTCGTCTTGTGGATTATGTAAAGTAAGAGAGAAATTATTTCCACGCTCCTCATTCACCCGTGGAGATAAGTTTAGATCAGGCCAAATTCTTTCAACCGGAACATGTTCGGCTAAAACTACTCCAAAATAACCACCTGAAGACTGAGGGATATCCCTGCTTTGCACAACTCATTATTGTGAACGTCTTCAACCTTGACGTACATTTCCAACATTTTTATCACAAGAAATTCTCGGTATTCATCCGGAGTCCTCAAAAAATCTCTCAGAGTTTCATCACCTCGATGTTAAACTCAGCATAATAAGCAACCCCTCGCGGAGTGACAGAATACGAATATCTTCCAGTTACTTTAAGGTTCATCTAACGTTTGCTCACACTCATTTTATTACATAACAACGATACCATTCTATCGTACTCCATTGTAAGTGGCAACTTAACATGACCCCGTGGAGATAAACTATAACTTACTGAGTTATTCGCCACCCCCACCCCCACCCCAATATAATGAAACGCTAATTCTTCGCTCTTCAGACATTATGACAAAATGCAAAACAACTTAACGAAGAAAAAGTTCACAAGACTTGAGAATATTTTTGAATGGATTTTTACAAAATTCTTAACGTCTTTAAATAAGGAAATGCCCAATACGAGGGGTCGAATTTTTTTAGGTATAGCGCCTTAAATAAGGGCACTATATCCATTTGAATTATTGTTATATCAGTTAAGTGCAGAAGAGTTATTGGTAGGCCCACAAAATATGTATAGCGTTGTAATAAAAGGCGTTATACCTCCTGTCTTTTCAAATTCAGGTATAGAGGTAATAAAAGGCGTTATATGTATAACGTTCTTTTAAAGTTAATTATACCTTAACGGGCAAACGATCGTTAAGATATAGCGCCCTTTAAAAGGGCATTATACATATCTTTTTTTCACACATTTGGTCGTTTGAGCCAAAAGAACCACATTTTGGTCCGGACTCCATAGTAATTGAGAAAGAAATTCGTACTACTCTACTTGAGATGAGTTGGAAACCAAAATATTAGAAAAATAAACAAAAAGAACGAAAATAAGTGGAAAAAAAAGGAACCATACTATGTATAGCGCCCAGTACTTGGGCGTTATACATAAAGCTGGTATTTGTTAGGTATAGCGCCCATATACCTGGCGCTATACAACCTTCAATAATTCATCACTGTATAGCGCCAGGTATATGGGCGCTATATATATAATAAAAAAATTCCGGGCTATCCATTTTCTATATAAAGAGGTCACAATTTCAGTGTATTTCATTCAAAAAAATTTCAAACTCTTAATCAGTGTTAATTTCGGTGTTAAATTCTCCAGCATTTTTTCATTATGTCTGAAGAGCGTATAATGAGAGTTTCATTATATTGGGGGGGGGGGGTGATGTTGTGATGGAGAA